>JASANB010006196.1:0-56119 GCA_030248155.1 Sabatieria punctata
CATACAACTACTAAAAGCAGCATTCTGGGCGACCCAGCGTGTTGTACTAGTGTATTTCCAACAACAGATTCGAAAATATACATTGCTCCGTACTTTGGAAACCCGAAACCGCCGAGTTTCCAATAGTTTCCATTTTAACAACACATGGGCCTTGTCCCCGAATTAGCTGCAGGTCCGGGGATCCGATTCCATATTATCAAATTTTTTTGCTCCTTTAGGGAGATCACTACTTGCGCTGATTAGTGTTTCAATTGTAGATAATTTTTGGCTATTTTTTGGTTAAAGAGGGCCACCGTCCTTGGGCTTGGACGAATATTGTTTTGTTTAGGACTAATCGATAGCTAATCGTCATATCTACCCATATTATGTTAGATGCTAAACAAACTATAGATGTAATTTATTTGGATATCGCAAAAGCGTTTGACAGCGTTTCTCACCCTAAACTGCTCTGCAAACTGAAAAGCATAGGTGTAGAAGGTAATCTTTTGAACTGGCTGCGTTCTTATCTAGAAGGTCGACAGCAATACATAGGCTTGGATGGTTTCGTTTCTGACCTTAAACCTGTTACTTCCGGTGTACCCCAGGGTAGCTTGCTTGGTCCAGTGCTTTTCCTTGTTTATGTAAACGACCTTGGCTCAGTAGTGCAGTCTTCACAGTTAAAATTGTACGCTGATGACGCAAAGCTGTATTTTGCAGTAGAAAGACGATCCTTGAACTATAGCTTAAGAAACGATTTGAATCGAGTTCACGCATGGGCTAAACGTATGCAGTTAGATGTAGCCATACAGAAGTGTTCGGTTTTGCATCTAGGCTATGGCAATGCTCTCACTGAGTATGAGTTAGGCGGACATGTTATCCCTGTGTGTAGAAGTGTTGTGGATCTGGGTATTACAATCACGCCAGATTTCAAGTTTTCTGCTCATTGCCAAAGGATTGCTCACTCTGGTTTTCAAGTAGTAAACTTAATCTTCAAGGTTTTTCATTCGAGAAACACCGATTTTCTGCTTCAAATGTTTAAAACTTTCGTGCTGTCTAAGTTAGAGTATGCCTCAGAAGTTTGGAACCCATATTTGCTGGCTGATATCGATCTGGTTGAGAGAGTTCAGAGATTGTTCACTCGCCGTTTGCCTGGTTTAGCTAATGTCTCCTATCCAGAACGTTTACGTATACTTAAAATCAAACCCTTAGAAGAACGTAGAATGGTGCGTGATCTGATTATGGTCTTTAAGATTATTAATGGTCTGGTGGATTTACCGAGGGAAGACTTTTTTGCCTTTGCCCCAACTGCCCCGACCAGGGGTCATAACCAAAAAATTTATGTAACCCATACACGCCTTGAGCTGCGCAAAAACTTCTTCGCCTGTCGGGTTGTTCCCTTGTGGAACAACCTTTCATCGGATATTGTAAACTCACGGTCGGTCTCAAACTTTCGTTCTAAACTGGCCAAATTGGATTTATCAAAGTTTCTGTGTGGGAGGGCTTTCGAGCCGGTCAATCGGCCCAGCCCGCCTACTGCTTAGAAGTACGTATGTACGGTATGCTGTGCTACTGAATAAACTTTCTTCTTCTTCTATATGCTTTTGGGCAGACATATCTGTCAGTAGACTCGAATGCTACGATTGTTTTAGTAAGGCGACGTCAAAATAGCGGATTTTCATTCTTTTTATTTTTTTGATTTGTTGTTCAAGGATCTTTAAAAGTAAATGCGCCAAAATATGCATCTAAGGTTGGCCTACTCACACAGTAAAATTAGTAACTATGTTTCAAAAGATGACCTAGAAAACTTTTTTCCTATTTTTTTCGTAGTGATGATTTTCGTTTAAAAAAGGGCCACCGTCCTGGGGCTTGGAAGAAGACTGTTATATTTATGCTTATTCGATAGCAAATTGTCATATCTACCCATATGCTCTTGGACAGACATATCTGTCAGAGGACTCAAATGCTACGATTGATTTAGTAAGTGGAGGTCGTGAGGCATTTTTCGTCATTTAAAAAGGGGCCACCGTCCTGGCGTTTCGATCGCAATCTTTCTAACTGTGCTAATTCTGTAGCTATGGTAACGGTCAACCGATCCGGCTTTGGACACGAATGTACCTTCATACGTATAAATTTTGAAGCAAGTTTTCTAAGTAGGGTTCCGGGAGAAATCGGCCGGTAATCGATGAAGTAGTGCGACATGACGAGTGTGCGCAATCTGAGATAGCATGCAGTAATTGGTTATGAATGGGCTGATACGTAAAACAATAAATGTAGACTTCATAAGAAGTTGTTTGATACGGGATTCGTTCATATTTGTTAAAGATTTACAATTTGGGTGCGCAGTTTTACAGGGTTTGTTCCGAGACGAAAAACACGTATCTGAGGTAAAGCTGAATACAGCATGTAGTAATTAGATGTTGCTGTGTAAAATAATATCAAGAGATCGTGAGCAGTCATCTGAAACCACATTCAGTCGTCTGTGTTTAAAATTTGTAATTCGAGTGATCTCCCCAGCTCATCATTCTTTTGTAGGGAGATCACTACTTGCGCCGATTAGTGTTTTGAGTGTGTACATTTTTGGCCATTTTTTTGTTTAAAGAGGGCCACCGTCCTTGGGCTTGGACGACTATTGTCATATTTATGCTTAATCGATAGCTAGTCGTCATATCTACCCACATGCCCGTGGGGAGACATATCTGTCGGCGGACTCGAATGCTACGATTGTTTTAGTTAGGGAGGTCGAAATCGCGCATTTTCATTCTTTTTATTTTTTTTTAATTTGTTGTTCAAGGATCTCTGAAAGTAAATGCGCCGAAATATGCATCTAAGGTAGGCCTACTCACAAAGTAAAATTGATAGCTATCTTTCAAAAGATGACTGAGAAAACTTCTTTTTTCTATTTTTTTCATAGTGATGATTTTCGTTCAAAAGGGGCCACCGTCCTTGGGCTTGGACGAATATTGTTATGTTTATGCTTAATCGATAGCTAATCGTCATACCTACCCAAATCCCCGTGGGGAGACATATCTGTCGGCGGACTCGAATGCTACGATTGTTTTAGTAAGTGGGGGTTGCGGGGGAAATCGGCCGATAATCGATGAAGTAAGGCAATATGATGAGCGCGTAATCTGAGATAGCATGCAGTAATTGGTTGTGGATGTAATATAATGTACCAATAATGTACAAGTCAATAGTAGTTGTTTGATACCGGATGTGGTCATATTTGTTAAAGATTTACAATTTGGGTGCGCACGTTTTACAGTGCATTACGGTATTTCACACTAATTGACGCAACTCCGACTGTGGCCGTTTATTGGATTTGACCACACGCCGAAACGCATAATCTGGGGTAGAACTTGATATAGCATGCAGTAATTAGATTTTGATGTGTAAAATAATAATCAGGAGATCGTCAGCAGTCGTTTGATACCACATTCAGTCGTCTGTGTTCAAAATTTGAAATTCGAGTGATCTCCCCATCTTTTGCTTGCGGGTTTTTATTTTGCATTAATAATAACAATCAATGTTTGATGATGTTGATTGAATCCAAGAGTAGGCTGCGGTAAACAGGGGATATTTTGTTAAGCGATTCTCTTTTTTTAAATTTCAAGCTTAATACCTTTAGGAATGCTATAATTATTTCTATGGTTTCACCAATGTTTTTTGTTTTTTTTAGTTTGGTAAGCTAAGGACTAGTAGGAGGGTAGGTAGGATTAGGATGACGACTCTAAAATGAGTCAATACATCAGCCGTAAGTAAGTGAAAATAATCCATGAACAGCCGGGCATTCCTACAGTTTTTAATCTACCTAAAATCGTACAAGTGTCCATGTACCGTACTATTCTTCTTTCCTAATGTGGAATCTTTTCCTGAGCAATCCAATGGACTACAAAAATGGTAAGTATGGGTTACTGTAACTGCCGTATTCCGGGTTACGGCATTTTGAAAAATCGGTCTGTTTCCCTTGTTTCCTAATAATGGATTTTACCGGATTGTTGTTGGAAGAAAGGGTTTAAAATGATTTGATTTACATTGATGGCGAAATCAAATCAGGTTTTTTCTGCACAGATCAGCACTACACTCTCTTCAGTAATCGTTCCGGAAGGGTGTGCAATCGATTCAGCATGTCCGAAAACCTCTTGTCCAACGAAAAACCGATTAAAATGCGTTAATAAACGGACGTAATAGCCGAATTTTCGCAAATACAGTAACCCGGGTTACATGCAGTTAAAATCCGATAAGAAACAAGCGAAATAGACCGATTTTTGAAAATACCGTAACCCGGGATACGGTAGTTACAGTAACCCATACTTAACATTTTTGTAGTCCATTGATGCTCAGAAACATTTTCACGCTAAAGATACGGTACACGGGCACTGCACGATTTTAGGCAGGTAAACTGCAGGAATGCCAGACTGGACCAGCGGACGGCAGCGCTTTAAAGTCAGGGTGGTGTGAGAGAAAAGTGTGATTTTTGAGGGCCTGTAACTCTGGTACCAGGGCAGTTAGAAAAAAATCAGATAGCAAACTTATTCATTTATTTTTAAGATCTATTATCGGTGAACATTTCAGCGCTGTGGAGTGATTTTGAAATTTTAGTTGTACAGACCAAGGTTCGAGTTTTTCGGGGACGGGCTGTTAATGTCGAAAAATCAAGGACAAAACAGTTAAACCGAGTTTTCTACTGTAATACCGGTTTACAAAGTTTCGTATGTTAGAGCATACATGGGCCGGAAAAATGGATTGGGGTAGTCAAAATCCGAAAATTTGAGGGTGGACTTGCCGGTTTGGCGGGGGTCGCGGCGATTTTGGTGGGTGGGGTCAGGAACAAAAGTCGGCTTCAGGTGGGTGGGTGGGTGGGGTCGTTTGGGGGGTCGAGCCCAAGTTCGGGGTGGGCAACCCCCCGGCCCATTGGATCTGATGGTTAAATTACATTTATAAGAAATACAATCTCTTTTTGATTGAATATTCCAATAGCGTGTAACAGTACGCTAAAATTTTTAAATCGCGACTCAGTATCACACTAGAAACTTCGGATTTACTGTTTTCGCCCTTGATTTTCCGTCAGTTGGGGGTCGAGAGCGGTTTCGCCTGTATTGGAGGGGTCCAAAAAGCTCCAAAACGCCTGGAAACGCGTCTTTAGCATGCTTTTTTATTTAGAAGGGTAGAATCACTATTTTAAGCTGCCAAATAGCATTTTAGAACTAAAAACAAAAAGGGTTCTAGAAACGCCGATTTCTCTTATAAGCAACGCCAAATTCGGTTTACAAAACAGTTCGAGCCACCCCTTTGTTTTATAGACAGGGACTTAACGCCGTAATGGTAACAAACGGTGCCATTTATGGTACGAATGCCATATGATACTGTTCTTATATATGGTGTTTGGTGCCTGACAGCATTATAGTTGTTACTGTCTGCACGATCTGTCGATAGCCGCACTTGGATGTGAAAAAAGAATGCTCGTTTGTTGTTGACTATTTGTTCGCGTGCGAGTATGAAACGAATTCTTTGCCGCTACTCTGAGCGATTAAGGTTTTCTCGCTTTACTTGCATTAGAGATGTTTATTATTTGCAGCATGTGTAGCGGCACCCTGAGTTGAGTTGTTTGGACAGCAGATTTCTCTTTTCTGTGCTCTGGGATACGAATTCGTTCTTTACAATCTTACATTGGAATTGGTTCTGCACAATCACATTAGTGATGGTTCACCGAGGTCTGTTGTTTTGTTCGTGCTAAAAAATTGTGTGGGACCTGTGCTTCTACTTTATTTGCCAATTCTCTTTTGTCTGAGAGAGATTATTGCAATTTTTGAACTGCCTTTCAGAAAACACTTTTTTATGCTTGTCTCTCAGCGGGGACTACCAATTTGTGCACACGGATCGTGGGCACCCCAAATTGCGCAAACAAATTTGCGCACATACCAACCAATTCGAATATAATAATGAATAAAAGACTGCCGCTTTCACTTTACGCTGTGCTTACACCCGTTCAACAGTCAGGGAAATAACTACATATAATTATGGTACCACTGTACCTTCAAGTGGTGCCATATGGTAACACTTCCTTATATGGTACAGGTACCATATGTTTTTACTCCTTCAATCGAGGACTGTCGTGGTACCATATATGGCACCGGTACCGTATATGGAAACTAGAGTATGAACTGGTTATTGGTATTGTGGTTTTTGTCTCCGATACTAATTGGGACCTGTTGAAATAAAAAAATCGATGTTGCCCTGAAAAATTGATCTGGAAAAATCGAAAAGGTTGGGGGTCTCGGGTATTGTATTGGTTTTTCAGGTATTGTTCACACTCTAATGGAAACGGCAGCATATGGTACCACTACTACCCAGACATGGGCTAGCATTTCGGCTGACGGGGGTAGAATTTCCAAATCCTGAGGGGTGTAGGAGCGCCTGAGGGAGCTGAGGGGGTGGTAAGTCAAAAAGTCCGATTTTTGGCTAAAATCAAGGTTTTTTGGCTTATTT
Organism: Sabatieria punctata; assembly: GCA_030248155.1. Classification (NCBI taxonomy): domain Eukaryota; kingdom Metazoa; phylum Nematoda; class Chromadorea; order Araeolaimida; family Comesomatidae; genus Sabatieria; species Sabatieria punctata. The sequence goes on from JASANB010006196.1 coordinate 6,466, forward strand.
TTCATTAAAATAAGCTACTCTGAGCTCATTTACACCTAATCCAGGCATATTTTATCATAATTTTCTATACATAATTCCTCCAAGAAATTCCTGAGGGGGGTAGCGGCCGGCTGAGGGGTAGGTCAAAGCCTGAGGGGGGCAACCCCCCTCAGCCCCCCTTTGCCCATGTCTGCTACTACCCTTTCGGTCAAGGCCTCAAGTGGTACCTTATGGCCATACATGTGCACGGTTGGCGGCTCAGGGGGGGACGGCCAGGTCTCCGTGCGTAGTTGCCTGGATATAGATGCGAATTTTCGGCGGGGAATTCAAATTTTGGCGGGAAATTTAAATTTTTGCCCAAATTTTCGGCTAAAAACACGAAAATTTCGGTTAAAATTCAAAAATTTGCGGTAAAAATTAAATTTTCGACAAAAAAATTTCCAAAAAACCATTTTTTTGACAGAAACGTTGCCAAAAAATCGAAAATTTCGGGGAAAATTTGAAAAAATTTCGGGTTTGGTGCGTAGTTGCCTGGAGGAAGGGTGCGTAGTTGCGTAGTTACCAAAATTGATTTCTGTGGCTTAAAACGCATCTGGAGGCTTTCTAGCAGCCTCTAGCAACGTTTGGTAGATTTTTATTTTCGTCCCCCCCTGACCCCCCCTGGGCACCCCCCATGCACATGTATGCTTATGGCGCCAACAATCAAAAATGGAGGGGTGCGAGCTCTCACTGGGGCTAGCCCGATTTCTCAAAAAGTCGCTAGCTAATTCACTGTAAAATTACCGATTTCCCAAAAAAACTTGGTCACCATAGTTTACGACGGGAGGGCCTGAGAGATGAGTTATTATCTTAAACATTTTGTTTTGTAACTCTGCTGCAGCACAATGACCATTCATGTCATATGAAATTTTCGGATGGTTAAGCAGCATTGAATAGTAAACTGTTTCGAAATGCATAATTTGACTTTTTGAATGCTACTGCGAATTTATTTAACTTACCCTGATTAATTGTCATTGTCAACCGAGATCGGGCGGCCATCAGGCAGACATGTATAGTGGGGGGTCAGCGGAATCGGCCGATATGGTGTGCGTTGGACATCCCTATGGCCCCAAAGTAAAACCCTAAAACAGTTCCGCCCAACTCCCTCTGGGTACCCAGCAATGGCCATCCATGGTTCTCTCTGATGTGGGCCATTTTCCATAGTAAAACTCCAAAACACCCCTCACAGAAATGAACGTTTCTCTGGGGGGCGAGCAAACTCAGACCCGTGCTATGCAGCGTTCGAAAGATCACATCATGGGCTTTCAGAATCTGCAATAAAATTTATGGTGATTTTTGTTGTTTCAAAAATAATCGATCCCGAAGTATCGATTTATCACGATTTTATCAGTTTTCAGCAGCCAAATAAAATGGTTTGGCATGAAAATTTGATGAGCATACTAGGTTTTCTGACACGGCAAATTCAATGGCGTGATCCATTTGTGCATAGGATCATGTGATCAATCGATAGCCAGCAATGGCCATCCATAGTTCTCTCTGATGAGGGCCATTTTCCATAGTAAAACTCCAAAACACCCCTCACGGAAATGAGCGTTTCTCTGAGGGGCGAGCAAACTCAGACCCGTGCTATGCAGCGTTCTAAAGCTCACATCATGGGCTTTCAGAATCTGTAATAAAATTTATGGTGATTTTTGTTGTTTCGTAAATAATCGATCCCGAAGTATCCATTAATCACGATTTTATCAGTTTTCAGCAGCCAAATAAAATGGTTTGGCATGAAAATTTAATGAGCATACTAGGTTTTCTGACACGGCAAATTCAATGGCGTGATCCATTTGTGCATAGGATCATGTGATCAATCGATAGCCAGCAATGGCCATCCATGGTTCTCTCTGATGAGGGCCATTTTCCGTAGTAAAAAACCAAAACACCCCTCACGGAAATGAACGTTTCTCTGGGGGGCGAGTAAACTCAGACCCGTGCTATGCAGCGTTCGAAAGCTCACATCATGGGCTTTCAGAATCTGTAATAAAATTTATGGTGATTTTTGTTGTTTCAAAAATAATCAATCCCGAAGTATCGATTTATCACGATTTTATCAGTTTTCAGCAGCCAAATAAAATGGTTTGGCATGAAAATTTGATGAGCATATTAGGTTTTCTGACACGGCAAATTCAATGGCGTGATCCATTTGTGCATAGGATCATGTGATCAATCGATAGCCAGAAATGGCCATCCATGGTTCTCTCTGATGAGGGCCATTTTCCGTAGTAAATCTCCAAAACACCCCTCACGGAAATGAACGTTTCTCTGGGGGGCGAGCAAACTCAGACCCGTGCTATGCAGCGTTCGAAAGCTCACATCATGGGCTTTCAGAATATGCAATAAAATTTATGGTGATTTTTGTTGTTTCAAAAATAATCGATCCCGAAGTATCGATTTATCACGATTTTATCAGTTTTCAGCACCTCACTAAATCAGCTAAGAAGGAAAATGGGATTACCAAATTGGGGGTTTTCTGCTATGCCAAATTCATTCGCGACATCGATTTGCAGCTATGATCACGTGATCAATCGATAATTGATATTTGATCAATTATCGAATTTTTGCTGTGCAAATGATCGAACTACACAGGCTAATAATGTTAGTGGTTTTCTAGCATGCCAATTTCAACCATGATAGCGTTCTAGAGCTACCAACGCGTTTTAATTCGATAATCAATATCGATTGATTGTCGATTTTCTGCTGTGCAGATATTCCAACTACACAGGCTAATAATGTTAGTGGTTTTCTTGCATGCCGATTAACAATGATATCGTTCTAGAGCTACCATCGAGTTTTAATTCGATAATCAATATCGATTGTTTATCGATTTTTTGCTGTGCAGATATTCCAACTACACAGGCTAATAATGTTAGTGGTTTTCTAGCATGCCGATTTCAACCATCGTATCGTTCTCGAGCTACCATCGCGTTTTAATTCGATAATGAATATCGATTGATTATCGATTTTTTGCTGATTCAAGTACTGATTACCGATTGATCACATGATCCTATGCACAAATGGATCACGCCATTGAATTTGCCGTGTCAGAAAACCTAGTATGCTCATTAAATTTTCATGCCAAACCATTTTATTTGGCTGCTGAAAACTGATAAAATCGTGATTAATGGATACTTCGGGATCGATTATTTTCGAAACAACAAAAATCACCATAAATTTTATTACAGATTCTGAAAGCCCATGATGTGAGCTTTCCAACGCTGCATAGCACGGTTCTGAGTTTGCTCGCCCCCCAGAGAAAAGGTCATTTCCGTGGGCGGTGTTTTGGAGTTTTACTACAGAAAATGGCCCTCATCAGAGAGAACCATGGATGGCCATTGCTGGCTATCCATTGATCACATGATCCTATGCACAAATGCATCACGCCATTGAATTTGCCGTGTCAGAAAACCTAGTATGCTCATCAAATTTTCATGCCAAGCCATTTTATTTGGCTGCTGAAAACTGATAAAATCGTGATAAATCGATACTTCGGGATCGATTATTTTTGAAACAACAAAAATCACCATAAATTTTATTGCAGATTCTGAAAGCCCATGATGTAAGCTTTCGAACGCTGCATAGCACGGGTCTGAGTTTGCTCGCCCCCCAGAAAAACGTTCATTTCCGTGAGGGGTGTTTTGGAGTTTTACTATGGAAAATGGCCTTCATCATAGAGAACCATGGATGGCCATTGCTGGGTACCCAGAGGGAGTTGGGCGGAACTGTTTTAGGGTTTTACTTTGGGGCCATAGGGATGTCCAACGCACACCATATCGGCCGATTCCGCCGACCCCCCACTATACATGTCTGCCCGATCTCGGTTGGCAATGACAATTAACTATGGTTATTGCAGACTGAGATGGACCAAGCTTTGGTGTTTGGCTTGGTTTTGGTTGGTGAAGGATATTCTTTTAATGAGGCAGATAACCTGCAAATGTACTAGTTCTTATTTCTGACAAACAGGTTTCCCACTGTACGGCGGTTATCAAATTTTCGCTATTGTTTTTTGTTTCAGGCGTTTCGGCCGCTGATCACAGCCGAAATAGGGAGTCTGGTTCGTCTCTCTCTATTCACTTCGGCATCTGGTAATGTCCTTGGTTTTTTCTTACCGGCTCAGTGCTTTACAACGTTGTTCTTTGTGCTGTCTTCATAGTATGGCAGGCATTTTTAGAGCCATAGATTGGCTCTTATTGATGCAGCGGCATTAGCAATTGTTAATCCGACCGAGCGCGGCACAGCGCCCAGTTAGCTTAATCGGCCGCCTCGACGCACGCGTGTCCGGCCGGCCATTCATTTATTTAGCAAAGTTGATGCCTTCGTTCGGCCATCGATTTATTCTGTCGGCTGGCGTCGCCAGCGCTGATTGTAGACCGCCGCTCGCCTCTTCCATGTCTCTCTCTGCTCTGGTTGTTGAACACCGTTTCTTTTGTAGCAACGGCAGTGGAAACATGCGCAAAAGTCGGCTGCGATCGCGACTATGCACAGTGGGATTCATTTTGGCGGCGCTGGCCTGTGTCTATTGGTTTAAGAAGGCGCAAGTGCAGCAGTTGTTCGGAGAGGAAGGTGTAAGCGGTAAGCAGCCTGCTGCACTGGACACTGACAGCACCTGGCCTGTGCCTGCACAGTTGCAATCAAGCGGTGACTACAGCACTACAACAGGAGAACTACTTGCAGCCCCAAAGATCGTCGTTATCAGCAAGAAGCCCGGCGACAAGTCCAACCAAACTCTGCTGATCGGTCAGAGCGCGTGTCGCATTCCGAAGCTGCAGCTGGACGACCCCAGTCTCAAGGGCTTCTACAAACACGTTCCGCCGCTCAACTGTCGCAAAGAAGAGAATTGGGTGTTGATTGAGAATCAGACCTTTCGAATTGCGCCCAAGGCAGTGCAGATTCACGGAGCCGTCAGCTGCAAATACGTGCCGTTCTGGCGCAAAACCGACCACACCACCGAGTCGCAAGTTGTGGACGACTTCAAATCTGGAAGTCCGTTGAAAACGGATTTCTTCCAAACTCAGTGCACTGCTGCCGACGGCTCTGCCTTCAGAAACATTTACTCGACCGTAGTGCCGGAACCGAAAGCGCTGGAGCGACTGCGTGCGGCAGAGAAACCGAAAGACTGGTCCGGCCTCAGCTTCTATTTGCTTGGATTTGATTCAATCTCACGCATGACCTTTATGCGCAAAATGCCAAAGTCTTATAAATTGCTGACTGAGCATTTGAATGGAGTGGTGCTGGAGGGATATAATATTGTGGGAGATGGCACGCCGCAAGCATTTATTCCTATTTTGACTGGACAAACTGAGGAAGAATTGCCGCTGACCCGGAAGCGATTCTCTAATGCCAACTACGTTAACGTCTATCCGTTTGTCTGGAATGTAAGTTATCTACTTGATTTATCATTGTCAAATTGACTTTTACCATTTCAGCTTTTCCGCAAAGTTTTTTACTACTCGCTTAGAATATGGAGTTGTCTCTAAATTCTTACATGTACTAAATGGGGCGGTTGCCTAGGTATTTGTCCAGAAAATTATGATAAACCTATGCGTAGATTAGGTGTAAATGAGCTCAGAACAGCTATTTTTTAGCGAAAAATAAGCCTAAAACCTTGATTATAGTTAAAAAATTGGACTTCTTGTCTTACCATCCCCTGAAACCCCTATCAGCCGCCGCTCCCCCACTCAGCCCCCTTAGGATTTGAAAATTTACCACTCCTCAACCGAAATAAGTCCTTTAAGTCTTTGACATCCACCCGGGGTCAACCACCCCTCTTGACCACGACCAATCCAGCAAACCCCCTACACCACTCCCAGCCCGAACCTGTTAGACGAATGTGTAAAAAATCTGAAACAAAATGAAACGCTTGCGCTGGAGAATAAGCTGAAAATAACATAGCAGTATAAGTAAGTTGGCATTAATTAGATAGCTAGAGGGCCGCACTCGCGTTTGGACGGCTCACTCTTCTGCGGGAACCTTGAAATTGATTTTTCTCTCCTGCATACTCGATAAGGAGACTAGTAGAAGAAATGAGTCTTGTTAAACAGGCAGCGGCTCGAAATCAGTTTTGTGCTTACTTACACATCTCGCTTGTTCAAGTAACTGCGTGGTTGCTTTGCTTGGCAGCTAAATGCCGTCATATTCAAGTTGACACGATTTTCAAAGAAGTGTAGTAGGAAAATTCGAATTTTCGATAAAACCAAATTGTTGCCGAAATTTTTTGTTCAAAGAAATTAGCTGTATTATAGGTCAGACAGGCTTACCGGTATCCATGCTAATAATTGCCTAACTGATTTTTTCTGTTCAGGAATTTCGACAAGCAGGCTACGCTACCCTGTATGGCGAGGACAGTTCACGCATTGGCACGTTCACCTACCGTCTGAAGGGCTTCAACGAGCAGCCGACAGACCACTACTACCGCACGTTCTACCAGGTGGTGGAGAACAGCGAGTACCAACACCAGCCCAAGTACTGCTTCGGACACGAGCCTCAGCATGTCACTTTCTTTCGCTACGCAGAAGACTTCTTCGACAACTACCCCAAGAGCGTGCCGAAGTTCGCGTTGCTGCATCACAGCGCTCTTAGTCACGACGATATAAACACAGTGGAGTTGGCCGATGACGATCTCGCCGCTCACTTGACTCGTCTGAAGGAGCGCGGCCACCTGGACAACACCGTGCTGGTTGTGATGTCCGATCACGGACACCGATTTGCCAAGTTGCGGCAAACTCAACAAGGACAACTGGAGGAGCGACTTCCCTTTTTCGCTGTTGTCCCTCCGAAGAGCTTCGCCGACGGTCTGGGCAAAGAGGCGGTAAAGAACCTGAGAGCAAACGCCAAAAAACTCTCCACTCCGTTCGACATCCACCCCACCTTGCAAGCCCTGATTCACTGGCGCCAACCACGACGTGGAGACCTGACTAAACGCTCGATCAGTCTGTGGGACGAAATTCCGACCGAGCGAACCTGTGCACAGGCTGGGGTCGAGCCCCACTGGTGCACTTGTCTCGAGTTTCAGGACAGACCTCCAGACGACCCCAGATCGCTGACTCTGGCTCGCGCTGTCGTTCAGGTGATCAACGAACAGACCGAGCGGGATAGGAAATTGTGTGCCAAGTTGCGACTGGAGAAACTGGAGTCTGTGAAGCGCATGGTGCCGCACGAAAACTTGCTCAAATACAAAGACGTCAAAGACAAGGACGGCTTTGTGCCCGACCTGTCCGGCAAGACGCAAGTAGAGGTGGCCTTGTACCAGATGAAACTGAGGACGATGCCCGGAAATGCTTTGTATGAGGCCACCGTTACCTATGACTTGAGGACGAACCAAGTGACAGTCGACCTGGGCAGTATTTCCCATATCAATGCGTTCGGCGACTTGCCTCATTGCATCATTGACAAAGACTACTTCTTGGCAAAGTGGTGTGTGTGCTACGATAAGGTCTGAATGCTCTACCTTCACTCTAATCTGTTTTAACCGCAAAAGATGCATGTGTTATAAGTTGTAATCTGATTCGAATTTTGTAGACTTTTACTGTAGCGCTTTAACTCATTCTCGTAACTGAATCGGAGATTGGTACACTATGCGGTGCGCTCCTAATCATACTTGTCTTGCGGGTTTTTTGTTAGCTCCATTCGAGTGCTGCTGTAATTTTGGTGCGACTGCAAATCGTGTGTATATGTTTTTTTTGTAATTTAGTACGGACTTATTAATTTTCTTTACTTTGTTATAATGTCAGCATAATTCCTCTAAACTCAATTACGTGTTACCGCACTGTTACTATTATTTTGTGGCTGTGATCCGTTGTCTAGTATCTCTGTACTATTCATGCCAGTGGCGTACCAGGATTTTCCGAAGGTAGTGTAAAATTTTTACCAGGTTAAGAAAATTTGAGAAGTTAGTCTTCAACGACTTGTTAAAAAGCATTCTGAGCATAAAGTAGACAGTTTTAGTACGTAATTCATTCGTTTCTCCTATTGCTGACAGATTTTTCTTTCTACCTCCATGGCAAAGGATATTGTGCCCACCCGACACTTCTGCGTGCGCCACTGATTCAAGCGTCAATGTAGTATTGCATTTACACGGAATCATTTTGCTAATAAATGTTTTAGCCGACCGTTTTTTGCTTTTGCTTGTTCTGGTTCGCTCGATCCCTTTCCGTTTGTATCTTACTTGTTGCTTTGTCTGCCTTGTACGAAAGCCGTTCTGAACTTTCGGAGTAATCGGGCCCACCTTTCTGCTATTTTTGTACCTGAAATTTGAATTTACTTTGTACAGGGTGTGCCAAAAAAACAACCCAGCAGAGTTTTTGGTGTAGCAACCGCAAATCTCAACCGATTTGAATGAATCCTTTTTTAAATGAAAGATAAATAAATTCTTGAAAGATTGCTGAAATTTTCATTAATGTACTCTGCTTAGTTCAAGAGATATTGGCTCTCAAAATCAAAACAGTGATTCTGGCAGTGAGCAAGAGGGATTTTTTTATTATTCTGCACTTCGTAATAAAACGGATTCCTGCTGGGATTAAAGTTTTTGAAGAGACCTGGTTGGGCCACTGCACTGTTACCGTCAACGTACCGCTTCTTTTGTCTATCCAACTTGCGCACACCAAAAACTAAGCCTAAGCCTGAACCTAACCCTAAGCCAAAATGGTGTTAGAAAGAAGTTTTGTGTGCGCAAGTTGGTAGTTCCCCTTCTGGTGGGTAGACTACGTTCTAGGACGCTACCCACGCACGTACAGTACAGTTAAATACCTACGTTCCACTGTTTGTTGCTAAAATTACAACAAATCGTATGGTGCGTGTACTACGTAGGTTAGCGGTTCCATTTCTGGAACTCCTACATTCGGGTATCGTGGTATGAAGACAGTGGTGTACTACTGTAAATGTGTACCGCCACAGTGCCCCATTGTAGAGGTGCCATGGATTTAGTCAACTGTCTCGATTGAACAGTCTTTTCTTTCAGCAAGTGATCAATGGCTCTAATAGACGGCGCCGAGATTCGGGACATCATAAAGGTGGAGCGCGTCGGCGCCCACTCCCACATTCGCGGCTTGGGACTGAACGCAGACAATCTGGAGCCGATGAGACAGAGCGAAGGCATGGTCGGCCAGATGGGAGCGCGTCGAGCTGCCGGTCTCATCGCTCGAATGGTGCAGGAAGGAAAGATTGCCGGCAGGGCGGTGCTGATTTCGGGCAAGCCCGGCACCGGAAAAACGGCCATTGCAATGGGCATGTCGCAAGCGCTCGGCTCCGACACTCCGTTTGTGGCCATGTCTGGAAGTGAATTCTTCTCCATGGAAATCTCCAAAACTGAGGCCCTCACGCAAGCATTTCGCAAGGCCATCGGTGTCAGGATCAAAGAGGAAACTGAGGTACGTACCTGCGTTCGGAAAAATCGCTTGCTGACTGTTGAAATTTAGGGAGTTTGTTTAAGAGTTTGTCTGAACGGCCAGGCGCTTGTATTAAACGCCCGAAGCTATGTATTTCTGTTACACGCGTATAACCGAAATATGACCTTAGTATTATTTGAACTCAACCAAACTAGCGTTTGCTGCGGTTTTCGTTCTGAAGTCTGTTTGTACAAATCTAGAGAAGAACGTCAAGTATTCACTGCTGTAGGTGCTGGAAGGAGAAGTTGTAATGGTAGAGATCGATCGTCCGGCCAGCGGTCACGGTCAGAAAGTGGGCAAGTTGACCATCAAGACCACAGATATGGAGACCATTTACGACTTGGGACACAAGATGATAGAGTCGGTGATAAAGGAGAAAATCGGCGCCGGAGATGTTATTCAAATCGACAAGGCCTCCGGCAAAATCACCAAGCTCGGCCGGGCGTTTACTCGTGCTCACGACTATGATGCCATGGGCCCGCAGACTAAGTTTGTGGCCTGTCCTGACGGAGAGATACAGAAGAGGAAAGAAGTCACGCATGTGGTCTCCCTTCATGAGATTGACGTCATTAACTCGCGCACTCAAGGCTTTATGGCTCTCTTTACAGGTTTGACTTCGGTTTTGTTAGGTAAAACCGCTCATCCTAACTGGCGCACGCATAAATACGGTTCAGACCCACATTAATGACGTTCAGGTCACGGCCGATCGAAATTCAGTCCATTTTAATACAGCCACTCTAGACTGTACAGCGTCAAACTTATTTTTACACAGCCTATTCCCTGGATATTTGTGAGTGTTTGCGTTAGATGTACTTGTACCTACCATTAGACTCAGTAGATAGAGATGTTCCGTGGAAATTTCCAATGGAAAAAAGGGAATTTTCCGGAAAATTTCCGGTAATTTTCCTAGGGGCTCGAAAAAAAAGAAATGGTTGATTACGGTTATGGAGGCGTTTTTTCATCCAGTGCAGTCAGGAAAATGCGAGACTTGGCATTCCTGACATTTTTACCCTGGAAAAATTATGAAACTTTTCCCGAAATTTTGTAGAAAATTAACAGAAAATTTCCAGCCGAAATTTTTTCCGGAAAAGGAACATCTCTATGTAGATCCTCTGCCACAAGAACCGGTGCGTCTGAGCTTTAACGATGCTTGCTTATGCACGTAACTACCGTACTACGTGCGAACACCTACTTACGTACGTCGCTTTGAAATTGAATCTTATATTGTACTACTGGTATGGTCATACATGGGCCGGGAGGGTGAGGGGTTTACTCCCTGGCCGGCCAAAACCCCCCAGAGGCAATGACCAGGGGAATAGACGCCTGCAGCCCAGTCCATCAAGTTCCAGGTGTCCTCAAGCCCGCCAGTTCTACAAGTCCCATCAGTTGGCTTCCATGAGTCCACCATTTGTTCCATAAACCTCGAGTCCATGAGTTCTACATATCCTTCAAGCAGAGCCCAAGCGAATACAAGCCCACCGAATGCAGTCCCTCCATTCCCTTCAGTTCAGTGTGACAATTTATTATTCGATTTGAATCTAGGCATACATTTACTAGGGGATTTGGCTTTGGGCTTCCCTAACTACATGAAAGGCCAAAAGCCCCTCACCCCCACTCTGAGACTTTTTAGAGGGAACCCGACCCAAAAATACAAGTACTGGGTGCCAAACAATGATAGCCCCCCCCCCGAGTAAACTAACCTAAGTAGGATCGGAAGAAAATGAAAGTACCGATAAGTAGGACGTTATTGTGGGTTTGTACTCACAAACTCAACATAGAGTGTTCCCTCACCACACGAACAGCTTGAAGATGAGCAAAATAGGAAGACAAATGTGACTTTTTATCTTTAAGCTGTCCGTAAAACCAATTGGTGGAACTCCGTATTGCGCTTGTGAGTATTAGGGCCCGACCGGATACAAATTTCTACCGGATCCGGATATGCCCATATCCGGCCGGATCCGGATATGCCGGATATCATTGATCAACTTAAAAATTTTTACAATGCAATAAACCACATACAGGGTGTCTCAAAAAATGATCACATCTTTTTACTGCCATTTCCGCAAATTTTGACCAAATAGGCCGAAATTTGGACAATAGGTGCCAAAATTCGGGGAATTTTATGTGTTAAAGTTTGGTGCACTGGGCTTGACTAATTATCGAGAAATTTCAAAAAAAGTGAAAGTTGGTAATTTCAATAGCGAAAGCCGCTCACCGAAAAAAATTATATTACATTATCGCCTAAAGTCTAACGATAGCGTTGGAGTTCATGCGTCAATTTTTTACACACGAATTACCCTGAATTTCTGCGTTTACACTCCAAATTTCATCCAATTCCGACAAAAACTAGGAAAGATACAGGAAAAGGAAATGTTTCCATTTTTCGCTGACCGGCTTTCACTATTGCAATTACAAAATTTCAGTTTTTTGAAATTTCAAAATTTTCTCGCCCTGCTTGGGCCAGTGCCCAACCAGACCTCTTCAGACTACAATACCTCCTCATTTCTGTTAATACTATACTGAGAATGCTTTCAAAAGCGTTTTTCAAGCTAATTTTGTTCAAATTTTCTCGCCCTGATTGGGCCGTGGCTCAACCAGAGATCTAAGAATTTAATACTTCCTTTTGCAAAATCCTGAGCAAGCCTAAAAGACAAATAGGGACATATTTATTGTACAGGTAAGAAGGGTTTACGAGAAGCCTTACTCTAAGTGGCAAAGATAAACCACCGGTGATGTACAGTACATACAATGTATGTGCAAAGCGATTCCGCAATCTGGTGATATTTTGAGAGTGGGTTTTTAGCATTTTGTGCAGTTAAATAGCGAAAAATATCCTAAAATGACTGGAACTAATCTAATTTTATGTTCAAATACGCAAAAAATCACGTTTTCTCACCTGTGACTGATATCCGGCATATCCGGCAGATAATATCCGGATCCGGTACCGGATCCGGATATGGCCTAGGGCCCTAGGAGTATAGACCCACAATAGAATGCCTACTTATCGGCATACATGGGCCGGAAAAACCCGGAGGGGGGTGGGGGGGGTTGAGACCTCGGGGGGGGGGGGGGGGGGTCCCCGAAAAAAGGCCAAAAGACCCCTATTTTGCCTTAAATAAGCGAAAATTTCCTTCCTCCGGGAGGGAGGTATGGCCGGCCGAGGGGGGGGGTATGGCCGACCGAGGGGGTATACCCCCCTTACCCCCCCCGACCCATGTATGCTTATCGATACTTATCTTTTTGCTTAGTTTGCTCTATCTTTGTTGGGCAGCTGTACTAGTAACGGCTCCAGTACTAACAAACTGGCTCAGAAATCACTAATTCGTAGCTTAAGAGTCGTTCTCTGAACCGATCGAGTTTCAGTATTCAGACCCCAAAATTGAAAGTTTGAGCTAGAGAGCTGTAAGTTGGCACACTAATACATACTTATGAGTTATCTTTCAGCTGCAAAGGATTAGTGGATCTGACGCTCCTGTCCTGAGATATAGCCTTCCGAAAATCGGTCTGCTTAACTATGGGACCAAAATTTCAAACTCGAATTTCTCGCTTCATACTCCGAATTCGGACCTAAAAATTGGGGGTTTTAGAGTACTTTTAGACTGCTTTAAGAAACTTTCGTCAAATTTTCGTTTTCAGAAAAAAATTTTTTTTCGCCCCCTTTGCGCCCCCTAGCTCGTCTGGAACCCCCCTACCCAGTTTTTTTTATTTCAGAAAAATGTTGCGCTATCAATTACCTACCGTTTGGTGTGAAGCATTGTTTGCTCAGACCCGAAAAACGTGAGGAAATTGAGGTCAAACATGTCCCGGTCGCAAAATTTTCGCACTTTTCTCAGGTCAAATATTTCCAAGTCCGGTTTTCCACCTACTAGTACGAATTCGGACCTAAAAATTGGGGGTTTTAGAGTACTTTTAGACTGCTTTAAGAAACTTTCGTCAAATTTTCGTTTTCAGAAAAAAATTTTTTTTTCGCCCCCTTTGCGCCCCCCTAGCTCGTCTGGAACCCCCCTACCCAGTTTTTTTTATTTCAGAAAAATGTTGCGCTATCAATTACCTACCGTTTGGTGTGAAGCATTGTTTGCTCAGACCCGAAAAACGTGAGGAAATTGAGGTCAAACATGTCCCGGTCGCAAAATTTTCGCACTTTTCTCAGGTCAAATATTTCCAAGTCCGGTTTTCCACCTACTAGTACGAATTCGGACTTAAAAATTGGGGGTTTTAGAGTACTTTTGGACTGCTTTAAGAAACTTTTCTCAAATATCCGTTTTCAGAAAAAAAAATTTTTTTTCGCCCCTTTTGCGCCCCCCTAGCTCGCCTGGAACCCCCCTACCCAGTTTTTTTTATTTCAGAAAAATGTTGCGCTATCAATTACCTACCGTTTGGTGTGAAGCATTGTTTGCTCAGACCCGAAAAACGTGAGAAAATTGAGGTCAAACATGTCCCGGTCGCAAAATTTTCGCACTTTTCTCAGGTCAAATATTTCCAAGTCCGGTTTTCCACCTACTAGTACGAATTCGGACTGAAAAATTGGGGGTTTTAGAGTACTTTTGGACTGCTTTAAGAAACTTTTCTCAAATTTACGTTTTCAGAAAAAAAATTTTTTTTCGCCCCTTTTGCGCCCCCCTAGCTCGTCTGGAACCCCCCTACGCAGTTTTTTTTATTTCAGAAAAATGTTGCGCTATCAATTACCTACCGTTTGGTGTGAAGCATTGTTTGCTCAGACCCGAAAAACGTGAGAAAATTGAGGTCAAACATGTCCCGGTCGCAAAATTTTCGCACTTTTCTCAGGTCAAATATTTCCAAGTCCGGTTTTCCACCTACTAGTACGAATTCGGACTGAAAAATTGGGGGTTTTAGAGTACTTTTGGACTGCTTTAAGAAACTTTTCTCAAATTTACGTTTTCAGAAAAAAAATTTTTTTTCGCCCCTTTTGCGCCCCCCTAGCTCGTCTGGAACCCCCCCTACGCAGTTTTTTTTATTTCAGAAAAATGTTGCGCTATCAATTACCTACCGTTTGGTGTGAAGCATTGTTTGCTCAGACCCGAAAAACGTGAGGAAATTGAGGTCAAACATGTCCCGGTCGCAAAATTTTCGCACTTTTCTCAGGTCAAATATTTCCAAGTCCGGTTTTCCACCTACTAGTACGAATTCGGACCTAAAAATTGGGGGTTTTAGAGTACTTTTAGACTGCTTTAAGAAACTTTCGTCAAATTTTCGTTTTCAGAAAAAAATTTTTTTTTCGCCCCCTTTGCGCCCCCCTAGCTCGTCTGGAACCCCCCTACCCAGTTTTTTTTATTTCAGAAAAATGTTGCGCTATCAATTACCTACCGTTTGGTGTGAAGCATTGTTTGCTCAGACCCGAAAAACGTGAGGAAATTGAGGTCAAACATGTCCCGGTCGCAAAATTTTCGCACTTTTCTCAGGTCAAATATTTCCAAGTCCGGTTTTCCACCTACTAGTACGAATTCGGACTTAAAAATTGGGGGTTTTAGAGTACTTTTGGACTGCTTTAAGAAACTTTTCTCAAATATACGTTTTCAGAAAAAAAATTTTTTTTCGCCCCTTTTGCGCCCCCCTAGCTCGCCTGGAACCCCCCCTACCCAGTTTTTTTTATTTCAGAAAAATGTTGCGCTATCAATTACCTACCGTTTGGTGTGAAGCATTGTTTGCTCAGACCCGAAAAACGTGAGAAAATTGAGGTCAAACATGTCCCGGTCGCAAAATTTTCGCACTTTTCTCAGGTCAAATATTTCCAAGTCCGGTTTTCCACCTACTAGTACGAATTCGGACTGAAAAATTGGGGGTTTTAGAGTACTTTTGGACTGCTTTAAGAAACTTTTCTCAAATTTACGTTTTCAGAAAAAAAAATTTTTTTTCGCCCCTTTTGCGCCCCCCTAGCTCGTCTGGAACCCCCCTACGCAGTTTTTTTTATTTCAGAAAAATGTTGCGCTATCAATTACCTACCGTTTGGTGTGAAGCATTGTTTGCTCAGACCCGAAAAACGTGAGAAAATTGAGGTCAAACATGTCCCGGTCGCAAAATTTTCGCACTTTTCTCAGGTCAAATATTTCCAAGTCCGGTTTTCCACCTACTAGTACGAATTCGGACTGAAAAATTGGGGGTTTTAGAGTACTTTTGGACTGCTTTAAGAAACTTTTCTCAAATTTACGTTTTCAGAAAAAAAATTTTTTTTCGCCCCTTTTGCGCCCCCCTAGCTCGTCTGGAACCCCCCTACGCAGTTTTTTTTATTTCAGAAAAATGTTGCGCTATCAATTACCTACCGTTTGGTGTGAAGCATTGTTTGCTCAGACCCGAAAAACGTGAGAAAATTGAGGTCAAACATGTCCCGGTCGCAAAATTTTCGCACTTTTCTCAGGTCAAATATTTCCAAGTCCGGTTTTCCACCTACTAGTACGAATTCGGACTGAAAAATTGGGGGTTTTAGAGTACTTTTGGACTGCTTTAAGAAACTTTTCTCAAATTTACGTTTTCAGAAAAAAATTTTTTTTCGCCCCTTTTGCGCCCCCCTAGCTCGTCTGGAACCCCCTACCCAGTTTTTTTTATTTCAGAAAAATGTTGCGCTATCAATTACCTACCGTTTGGTGTGAAGCATTGTTTGCTCAGACCCGAAAAACGTGAGAAAATTGAGGTCAAACATGTCCCGGTCGCAAAATTTTCGCACTTTTCTCAGGTCAAATATTTCCAAGTCCGGTTTTCCACCTACTAGTACGAATTCGGACTTAAAAATTGGGGGTTTTAGAGTACTTTTGGACTGCTTTAAGAAACTTTTCTCAAATTTACGTTTTCAGAAAAAAAAATTTTTTTTCGCCCCTTTTGCGCCCCCCTAGCTCGTCTGGAACCCCCCTACGCAGTTTTTTTTATTTCAGAAAAATGTTGCGCTATCAATTACCTACCGTTTGGTGTGAAGCATTGTTTGCTCAGACCCGAAAAACGTGAGAAAATTGAGGTCAAACATGTCCCGGTCGCAAAATTTTCGCACTTTTCTCAGGTCAAATATTTCCAAGTCCGGTTTTCCACCTACTAGTACGAATTCGGACTTAAAAATTGGGGGTTTTAGAGTACTTTTAGACTGCTTTAAGAAACTTTTCTCAAATTTACGTTTTCAGAAAAAAAAATTTTTTCGCCCCCTTTGCGCCCCCCTAGCTCGTCTGGAACCCCCAACCCAGTTTTGGCGGCTCCAGACGAGCTAGTGGGGCGCAAAGGGGGCGAAAAAAAATTTTTTTTCTGAAAACGAAAATTTGGCAAAAATTTCTTAAAGCAGTCTAAAAGTACTCTAAAACCCCCAATTTTTAAGTCCGAATTCGTACTAGTAGGTGGAAAACCGGACTTGGAAATATTTGACCTGAGAAAAGTGCGAAAATTTTGCGACCGGGACATGTTTGACCTCAATTTTCTCACGTTTTTCGGGTCTGTGCAAACAATGCTTCACACCAAACGGTAGGTAATTGATAGCGCAACATTTTTCTGAAATAAAAAAAAACTGGGTTGGGGGGGTTCCAGACGAGCTAGGGGGGCGCAAAAGGGGCGAAAAAAAATTTCTTTTTTTGAAAACGAAAATTTGACAAAAATTTCTTAAAGCAGTCCAAAAGTACTCTAAAACCCCCAATTTTTAAGTCCGAATTCGTACTAGTAGGTGGAAAACCGGACTTGGAAATATTTGACCTGAGAAAAGTGCGAAAATTTTGCGACCGGGACATGTTTGACCTCAATTTCCTCACGTTTTTCGGGTCTGAGCAAACAATGCTTCACACCAAACGGTAGGTAATTGATAGCGCAACATTTTTCTGAAATAAAAAAACTGGGTAGGGGGGTTCCAGACGAGCTAGGGGGGCGCAAAGGGGGCGAAAAAAAATTTTTTTTCTGAAAACGAAAATTTGACGAAAGTTTCTTAAAGCAGTCTAAAAGTACTCTAAAACCCCCAATTTTTAGGTCCGAATTCCGAGTGTGAAGCGAGAAATTCGAGTTTGAAATTTTGGTCCCATAGTTAAGCAGACCGATTTTCGGAAGACTATATCTCAGGACAGGAGCGTCAGATCCATTAATCCTTTGCAGCTGAAAGATAACTCATAAGTATCTATTAGTGTACCAACTTACAGCTCTCTAGCTCAAAGTTTCAATTTTGGGTCTGAATAGGGCAAAGGACCAAAACGCGATCTGACCAGAGAACGACTCTTAAATTTCGTTCGAAAAGCCTTTGTATTCCGAATTTGGCGTTTCAACTGCTGATTTTAAGAGAAATCTGTGTTTTTAGTATCCGTTTTTGTCATTTTTTGCTTGTGTTTAGCTCTAACATGCTGCTACCCTTCTAATTGAAAAAAAGCGTGCTAAAAAGCATTTCCAGGTGTTTTGGAGCTGTTTTATATTTTTAGACCCCCTATTTTTAGGCCGGCCCGGACCTGTAAATTGTATGAATCTACTAGGTGGTGGTATAGTACTAAATCAATTAGTGTGTGGTTCCATTATGAGAGGTATTAGTCTGTATTACGCAGTGGTATATTACAGTCAGCCTTGCGCAAAGGAACGTCAAGCCTTCGAATTTGCATTTCAAAACGTTTTATACGTCTTTACTTGTATGTAAAAGGTGCGTGGTAGCATTAAGAAGAGAATGGTGTCTTACGTTCTGTGTTTGGTTTAGGGGTAGATCATACATGTAACAGGTCATCCGTCGATGGGGGGAGGGGGGGGGGTCTGGCGCCGGCGGGGGGGGGGGGTCTGAGCCAAAATTTTGGGGGAGGGGGTGGGCACTAAAAAAGGCTCAAAAGTCGAGAAAAATCGCAAAATTGGGCTGAAATACAGCTAAAAAGTGCTGTTTTGCAGGCGATTTTGGCAATTTTTGTGTGTGAAAGTGTAAAAAATTGCTCGAAAATTTACTTGCCAGAAAAATCGGAGGGGGGGTCGGTGAAATCGTCTCGGGGGGGGGGGGTCTGGCCTAAGTCGGGTGGGGGCAGACCCCCCAGACCCCCCTGTTACATGTATGGGGTAGATCGTTTTGCTTCTTAGGCAAAATTTTATTCAGGGGTGTTGTAACTGGCGCTTGGTTTTTACTGAAGAACGGGAGACGTAAGCGTTGGATAACGGCCTGGTGTTCCACCTCCGTAGGGCCTTGACCCGCTGGCGTACCCACCAATTTCCAGAGGGGATTGTAAAGAAGACTGGCTGGGCGGGCCACTGCCCAACCATGGCGAAAAAAATTGGAAATTTTAATGACCCATTTAAAAGGTATAGAATTAACAAAATTATCACTTTTTGTATATGATCATTGTTTTTTCTTGTTTTGACCAATCTTTTCGTCCTACATACCTCCACCGGAAAGGGGTGTACTCAGTGGCGTATCCAGGATTTTGCAAAGGGAAGGGTGTAAAATTTTGAAAGTGCCTGGTCTGGTTGGGCCGCTGCCCAAGCAGGGTAAGAAATTTTAGCAAAATGAGCCATCAAAAACGCGTTCAAAAGGCATCCTGAGCATAAAATTAACAGAAATAACAAATTTCAGTAGTTTAATCTAAAGTGACCTGGTTTGGTTACTGCTCGATCAGGGCGAGAAAATTTTGAAAATTCAGCATTCAAAAACGCATTTAAAAGGCATTCTGACGTGAAATAGATAGTTTTAGTACATAATTATTTTCGACATATTCACTTCGTACCCTACATCGTAAAGCGGGTGTACCCTGCACCCAGCAAGAACCATAGTGGCTTTGCAGTGAAAATTCGGCCATACGTGCTCATAGTCATAACGTACGGTAGGTACGTGGTAACGAAATCGGGTTCAGGGCCCGAGAAAAACTTTAGTTCTTCTGTGAAATCGTATTGTAGAGCAGTGGACAGATAATATACCATGACTGACCGAGCACCTAGAATATATTCTTGACCGGCACCGATATGGGTAGGGCCAGGAGGCACTGTATATGACAAAAATCTGTAACATACCATATCATTCAGTGCTGGGTGGCATCGTGGGTAAGTAATTTTTCCCAAGTTGCCTCCAATTTCCATTTCAGGCGACACGGGCGAGATAAAGCAAGAAGTGCGCGATCAGATCAGCAAGAAAGTGAGCGAATGGCGTGAGGAGGGCAAGGCGGAGATTGTATCTGGCGTTCTCTTCATAGACGAGGTGCACATGCTCGACTTGGAATGTTTCTCCTACCTCAACCGCGCCACCGAGACCGACCTGGCGCCGATCGTGGTGATGGCCACCAACCGCGGCATGTGCAAGATCAGAGACACCGACCAGGTGGCCCCTCACGGTGTGCCGATCGACCTGCTGGACCGGTGTCTCATCATCAAAACCGAGCCCTACAACGACGACGATCTCACTGACATTCTGAAAGTGCGAGCTGGCGAGGAGGACGTGCGTCTCGGTGCCGATGCGCTGGGAGTTCTGGTGCGCCTGACCAAACAGACGTCGCTGCGCTACGGAATGCAATTGATTTCCACCGCCTACGTGATTGCCCGCCGGCGCAACGCAGCTGAAGTGAGTGTGGAAGACTTGAAGAAGGTCTACAAGCTGTTCATGGACGAAACGCGCAGCTCTGAGTTTCTGCAGGCCTATCAGAAGCAATTTCTGATGGCTGCCGGTGACCACTAGCAGCTGTTCTGTTGTTGGTTGAAGGAAATAAAGGCGCTTATAACAAAACGAACGGAACGGTCATTAAATTACAATCCCATCCACAGACACACACTGTCATCTCTTTGGCAGGTTGGGGCTGACAGATGCGGTGTAAGCGGACAGTTTCGTCCTGTAGTCTGGTTTCTTCTTAAAACGTTCTGCTTCCTGCTGCGCCACTGATAAAAGTAACAGTCGGTCTTCTGCTGCCAACTCTCTTACCGAATCAATCACATACTTTGGAGTGGAAGCTAAAAGTCGTACGTACAGTACTTCTTTACAAAGAACAGACATACAGAATGATAGCCCCTTCCTCAGAGTAAACTAAAAAAGTAAGCATGATCGTAAAAATGAAAGTACCGCAAGTAGGACATTTTATTTACTCACAACCTCAATATTGACTGTTCCCTCTATGGCGGCAGCAACAGCTTGAAGATGAGCTGAGTAGGAAAACAAAAGTGTTCGTGACACCAATGAATGGAACACTCAATATTGAGCTTGTGAGTAAATAAAATGTCCTACATATCGGTACTCTTTTCAGTCATCCTTAGTTCGCTCTGGGCAGGCAGACTACCATTGTTTGTCACCCTGTAATTGGAGTGTCAAAATAGAACTGGTTTAAATTTTGCGCGATTTGTTGCATTCAGTCCCGAAGCTACGGTGTAGGGGAAGTTGAAAACGTACCACGAGGCTGGCGAATGAGCGACCTTATCCTTTTCTTCATTTCAACCAAGCATTTACCGGAGAGCCTCGGTACCGGTGGCGTCTGGTCATTAAGACCAGAGGAACCCGCCATTTCAGAACTGCTCGGCTCAGCATCAACGTCAACGACCAGCGGAGATTCACCTAAAACGTAGTCTGCACCAGACCAAACCAGTCGGCTCCAACCAAAACTGACCCGTAACGCCGTCGAGATCGCGCTCGGCCAGATCGGAGACAACAGATTCGGTGTCGCCGGCCAGCGACGAAGTGTCGGAAAGAAGGGACGACCGGTCACCGTCGTCGTCGCTGTAGACAGAAGAGCCGGTGGAGTCGAGACGTCTGCGCTTTCTCCTGGCTCGGTACTGTCGCTTGAAGTCCTTGCAAAGGGGACCGGGTTTTCGCTTCGGCGGCAGGTTACTGCGCTTCATTTTCGGATCGCTCTGCTCCACCGAACCCGGCTTCTTGCCACCCTTGGCACTGGCTGCCGGTGCCAGCAAATTCTCAATGTCTGCCTCGTCCACAAACATGGCACGCTGCAACACAACGTTATACGTTATATAATATACAGGTGTCCCAAAATAACCACATTTCTTTTTTGCTGCCATTTTCGCAAGTTTTTACCAAATCGGCTCAAATTTGAAACAAAGATGCCAAAATAGGGGAAATTTTGTTGGTTAAAATTTGGTGTCCACGGCTTGGCCCAATCCTGAGAAATTCACGAATATATTAATTAATTTCAACGTCTGTAGAAATATGTAGCACTAAATTGGAAACTTTTCTTTTTGCTGTAACTTCCGTAATTAGCTCAACTTAGTGTTTCTGAGCGATTTTGTAGCCACAAAGGACCCTACCTTATCTATTTTGAACGGGTTTCCGAATGCGTGCACCCGTACTGGTGCGGCTTCGACCTCCCTCAGTGGAGCCGGTATGTGATTGAGATACTCTTGGTAGTTTCCCATTTGACCAACGGGCAAGCTGTGCAGGTCTTCTGCAAAACATTAGCAGTTGCGAGTACATAGTTGATTGAGTGCTTTATACCGGCTTTCTGGAGTCGCAGTTTGGAGCCGGGCATGCCTCCTTCGAGCATTGGAATGGCCGAATTGGACAGTTCGTGTGCCAGATTCAACCGCATCTTGACCAACTGCTGCAACAGTTCGGAGCGCGGAATGTCGAAGGCGTTGCGAAACATGCAGGACGGCTGTCGCGCCGTGCTGCTCATCGCCGGCGCGAAGAGTTTAAATTCAGGCGTTTCGTTCAGTTCTGCCTTGATGGAGTTGGCCAACTCGGTGGAGGAGCCGCGGAGTATGGATTTGAGCTGCGCCTGCGCCGTCAGAGAATGGGAGGAGGCAGTCTTGACCGTCAGCCAGTTGTCGGCCGCGCAGGTGGCAGCGGCGCTCAGTTGCTGTTTGACCATGTCGCACAGACGGTCCAGGTCGCTGCGGGCCGTGTGCTTCACCTTGGTCAGATAACTGAGCACACTGAAGCTGTACGGCTGATCGCTGTCTGGCATCACTGAGCCCAAGCCCAGGCGTTGCAGGGATTTGCGCAAAGGCTAAAACACACACGCACGACTTGTTGTAGATGCAAGCATACATAGGCCGTGAGCGGTCCGGGCGGAGGTTGCCTACCCCCAACTTGGGGTCGACCCCAAACCATTCCACCATTCCGAAGCAGACTTTTGTTTTTCGACCCACGCACCAAATTTTCGGATTTTAACTACCCACAACCCATTTTTCCGGCCCATGTTAAGGGGATGGTAAGCGAAAAAGTCCGATTTTTAGCTGAAACCAAGCTTTTCGGAATATTTTACGTTAAAACAGGTTACAATAAGCTAGTCATTCACACCTAACGTAGGCCATACTTTTATCACAATATTCTTCCAAAAAATTCCTAAGGGGGTCAAAACCCCTCGGGCTGCCCCCCAATCTTTGCCCATGCCTGGTCTTCACATGATACCACTATGAACATAGGCAAGTCGCGGGCTTGATTTCCCACCTACAACAGTCAGGGATCTCTAACTGTACAACTTGCACTTGACCCCCATAGCTGGAAGGGCCACGCACACTTCTTCCTCCTCTCCCTCAAGAGAGGCTTCTTAACTACAGAAACATCTATCTAGGGTGTTTATGTACGTTGCTAAATGCGTTGGAACATGTTTTGGAGAGTCCTGAGAAAGCGTAGTGCTGAGCATATAGGCCATGAATAAATCGTTGGTCTGTTCGTCTAACTTCAATGGAAGTATCTACTACGCATAAAAATTAATGTTCCGAGACGGTGTCCGATGGGAACGGCCAGAGATCAATGGTTTTCTTAGAAACCTACTGCATAGTAGTAAGGGGGCACGGTTTTCAAGTATTTGTCGAATCGCACGCGCCATTGCTGACTGATTTTCGAGGTCCGAAGCTCGGTGCCAGACCGCAGCTCCTCTGAAATCAAACGGTTTAGCGAGTTGTGTGCAATGGCCCTTCTCAACCAACCTAATAAAGGCAGAAGCACCGGGTAATTGTAGGGCATTATGAACAAATTGACACAAGAGAGGTTTGTTGATGCTTTCAGATACCCGAAGGGAAAACCGACACCGTCCACGCGAGCGCTCTTTTCCACAAACACCTGCAAGCAAACCTGGCTCGCTCTTACCAAAATCAGCGGTGCATGAAAACTGTTGACAACTGCCCAAACCGGGCGAGAAACTTAAAATTACGCATGCTTCCGATCAATCCCAGAGTACGCTAACGAGCTAAACCCACCTGCCAGCACTTGTCTGGTTGTTTGCGCTCGAGAATGTACTGCGTTAGAGACGATGGTTCAAGCTCGTATTTGTCAAAGGGAAATTCCTGGAATACCAGAGGCTCTTTTAACTCGCACTTGAATTTCAATGTTGGATGGGCGGTCCGAGGAGTCTAAAAGGGTGCGACTATTTCGAGTTTTAGAATAGAACTAGGCGTGTACCAACGCAGAGCTGACAGGGTCGGGATAAAACGGCTCCGGAATGGGCCAGTGACCATTGTAGGGCCGGCCAGGCAAGAGTTTAACGTAAATAACGCTCATAGTTTTGTGCCAGGTCGTGTCGTTCTTATTGCTGCCTTCCAATTTCAAACTATTCCGCACGAATCCGTTCTCCAGCGCCGAATTCGAATTGATTTCTAAACACAGAGCCACTTCAGCCGGCTAACTGGAGCCACATTCGCACCTCCGTTCAGTATCGGCACAGGTTCAGGACCGAATTTCTCCAAACAAACCACCACACCCGTCTGAATCTTGGAAATGACCGACTCGATGCATGGATACAAAAGCCGATGGGAGGTGACAGCATAAGAACGACCTGCAAACAAATAACTTGACTTCTTCTTAACACCCTTGTCTCTACTAACTACTATGTATAGAACTTAATCAGGCATATGGTGAGTAGCACTGTCTTAGTGCCAGTCTGACTGTACTATGCATGAGTGTTCAATGTTTTATGCAGATTCACCTCCAGTGGCCACACACATGGCATCGATGGGGCTGCAGTCGGTGGGCAACGGCCCCGGCGGCAGAAAAGGCGGGTTGTGTCCGGGAAAGCGCAGCACCAGTGAGAAAATGCGCTGGTCCCATCGGAACGGCTCGTCGGTCAGCTCTGCGCCCAGCGACTTCGACCGCGGCACGTGAATCTAAAAGTATGCACGTGTGCGTGTGTGCTGCATAGCTGCTTCCCGGCATTTGCACCACCACTCTACCTCAGCGTGCACACCCTGAGACGACGTCAGACTGCCCCCGTCAGTGATGGACACGATGACAGCTTGCTCCAGGTAGTAGGGGTACCGCCCCAGACTGTAGTTGTCGATGCCACTCGAGTGGCGGTTGAGATTGAGAAAGTGGAGCGCTTCCCCCAGACCTTGACCGAACGACGTCAGCCCGTTGGCTTTTAGCTGCTTCAACTGTTCCTGGAACACCGTCTGTCCTTCCCGCCAACCGACCTGAAAAGTTGCACTCCAACGCCCACGTACAAACACCGCACAGAATTATAGAATAATAACAATTTGCATCTAATTGCAGACGGTTTGTGCCCTCTCTTCACCTTTATATTCTTCGGAGGCTCTTCCAACGTCAACAGCATGTAGCGATCGACGCCTCTAGAAGACGGATCCTTTGCCCTCAGCTGAAATCAGACTCAGGTTAGTTTCGAACTTGGCGCCGCGACCGCAGCGCCGTCTGTCGGAGTGCGACGAAGGCGATTAGACGGTCCCCATAGAGCGATCGATTTACCTTGAGAAAGGTTTCGATGGCACCCTTAGCTACATCCAGCAGAGTGGTGCCCAAGTAGGTCTTTTGGTTCATCGAGACGCTAGTGTCAACCAAAAAGAGAATTATAGTCATAGTTGGACGTGTGTGACGCTCGGTGAGAGCGGCTTGCCAGCGCGCTCAGCACGGCCACCCCTCACACGCTCCCTTCCTACACTGACGTTGGCACTGCCGCCGCCACCAAGATAAACCGGGCCTGCCGGCCTGCTCTCCGCTGATTGGTCGGCCGACCGGGGACCGTCTCTGCTCCCTCGCACTACACGCGCGCCTCACCGCCGCTCAACCGACAAACTATGGCCCCTATGATTTTTATTTGACCAACCAATTTCAGTGCGACTGCCATTTTGTTGTGGGTGACAATGACAACTTATTATTCCAGCTACTCAATCTCAAGCTCAAAAGTGAGAATGGCGATTTGGGTGCCCGTTGCCATCATCCGCGGGTGCGCAACAAATTTACAAAGTTCTTTTTGCTGTAATTTCCGCAATACTTGCTCAAATAGAGTGCAATTTGGAGGATAATAGGTGCTAAAATTCAGGTATTTTATGTGTTAACGTTTGGTGCACCAGGCTTGATCCAATCCTGAGAAATTCCAAAACAACTGAAATTTGGTAATTTCAAAACCAATACGTAGTTGTATCCGTTAAAATTTCTTGTATTGAGGTTGGCATACCTCGAGAAAATAAGGATTATCCTGAAGAACTGTTTTGACAATTTTGGCACATAAAATACCCCGAATTTTAGCACCTATATTCCAGATTTTAGCTGACGTGGCAAAATTTGCGGAAATTATAACAAAAATTAATGTGTGAATTTTTAGTCTATACAAAATGCTGCAAGAATCGTTATGATAATTTTTAAGCGCCAGTACATTTGTTTTATTATTGTTTTACTAATTGTCTTGTCAGTGGCAATGGGTTGGTTTGTACTCTTCTTCATTCTATTACGTGAGTCTGCGCTTCCTGTCTAGTGTTTATTTTCCGACCATTTTCAGTGGTGTGTCTACCGTTCTGTGCCAGCGAATGTTACTTCGAAATCTATTTATGCCAAAAGAATTGCCACGGCGGCCTCTGTTCGCAAGATAGTTATGAAAATTTCTGCTGCGAGAAGGCTGGATCAGTCGGGTACGTACCTCGTAGCCTGTTTCGGAGCTTGTTCGTTCAGCCCAATTGCTAGAGTGGTCCGTATCGATAAAATGGGTTACCTCGAGTTCCTGGAATGGGCTTCCAGCCTGTTCACTGTCTTGTCTTGCCTACGTACAACTGGTACTGGCTTAATTGATTTGCTTTCAGTTGGTGGGTGTACGTTGTTATCGCTCTTTCCGTTCTCGCTTTTATCACCGTCGTAGTAGCTGTAATCATTTGTTGCTGTTGTGTTCCTAATCGAGCAGTCATTCCTACTCCACAACCACGTCCTACTCCTGTCGCCCCACAAACTGCAGACAGCCAGCAAGCGCCACCGCCATCCAAACAGCCTCCTAAAGTTGGCAAAACACCGCCAAAAACGCCTTCGACTGAAAATTCACCCGAAATGAACACTGTTTATTGATTGACACTTATGCGCGCTTTCTGTTTTCTTAGATTCGTGGATCACTGGTTTTGATTATTCGCTGAGACAAGTAAAATGGATACTGAGATACTGTACTATACAAGAATCCGTCTGTGGGGCCGTCCATAAACGACGTCGTTCCAGAGGGGGAGGGGGGTCGGCTGAAATACGACGATAGACGAAGCACCAGGAGGGTGAGGGGGTTAGCAATAAAGGACGTCGCTTTTTTTCGGAATTTTAGGGAACTTGAATGTTTTATTTTTGATTTAAGTACATTCTGTAAAGCTTCCCAGGGTGGCTGAAGGGATCTATTCAATTCATTGTACAGTATGGCGACAAGAAAAATGACAGTACTGCATGTACTGCACTTTTATCTTGGGGGGGTGGTAAACGGAAAACGACGTCGCCCCGGGGGGGAGATGGTCCCCAGAAACTACGCAATGCGATCTTGGGGGGAGGGGGGTCCGAAAAATCGGGATTTTGGAACGACGTCGTTTATGGACAGCCGCGCTGACGAGCAGTTACAGTAGACGGGTCTTACAGCGCTCTGTGCCGTGTTCAATACGTACTGTACGTAGTTTTTGCATAAGTACTCGTTGTGTTTTGTGTAACTCTGTCTGACTGACTGATGAATAGTTTTATCCATTGTCTGTCCCTTTTACGTAATTTTTTCAGTCCACGCTGTATAATATCGGTCTTTGCCTATTACTTGTAGTGAGTCCATTGTGTCACGGGCTTTGCTTCGATTCCAGTTATTATTGCGCCAAAAACTGTCTGGGCATTTGTGCAGCCAATTACTACGGAGCCTTTTGCTGTCACGCCAGAGGAAGTCACAGGTACATACGTTACGTACTGCCCGGTAATTTTATAATAGTTAATAGGCTGACGATAAAAGCTGTACCAAGATCAGTGTCTGTTTTCAGTTGGTGGGTGTATATGTTGATCTGTTTTGTGGTAGTGGGAATCATCTGTGTGCTTGTCATCTTTACCGTCTACTGGTGCTGTTGCCCGCACCAAGGTCTCACAGCCCGTCCAGTTCCGCCTCCATTAATTCGACCGACCGCTGTAGTGGTGGTGCATCCCTACCAACCAGCCCCTTCACAGCCGCAACAACCGATCGCGACTGCGCCACCTGATTACGCGCCGGCTCCAAAACAGCCTCAGCCCACTCCGCCGTCATCCGAGCAAAGTCCCTATCCCGACGATACACAACTGCCCTCCTCTGCTCTTCCCAAGCACTGATTGAAATGGTCAACTACTTGATGATGCTTCATTTCCCTGTCTCAAAAATTTCTCTGTTCGGAACTAACGCAAAAATAAAAAGTTGCAGTAGAATAGACAATGTGATGTGCATAAATAAATATAAGGTACCAGTGTAGCAGTGACCCAGTAGCGTACCCAGGAGGCGGTGTAGGTTTGGTACACCCTTTTGTGGTGGAGGTAGGAAGGAAAAAACGGGCAAAAATAAGAGAAAGGAATAAATTTTGACCCCTACCTGTCTATTTTATGCCCAGAATGAGTTTTAAATGCGTTTTATGGGTAATTTTTCGAAAATTTCTCGCCCTGGCAGAAGTTCAACCAAGCCACTTCGAACTATTAAAACTGTTAATTTTTGTAAATCCTACGTTCTGAATACGTTTTAAATGCGTTTTTGAAGAGTAATTTTGCAAAATTTTCTGGCCCTGGCCAACCAGGCAATTTCAAAATTTTAACCCCCCGTTTGCTAAATCCTCGGTACGCCACTGATGGTGCCGTGAGCAAATCGAAGAACAACACTATACGGTGCAGTTATTACGTACAGTGTGTTGTAAAAAAAGTTGGCTTGTACAGTACTAAAAACTCGTATCATTCTAGCAAGTTTGCGTGCTGTGTGCTCGAAATATTTCAGCAACTGTCAAATTCATTGTGTTGTGCTTTGTTTTATCGGAATGAGTCGTCTATTCATTGTCATCGTTTTACGTTAGTTTTGCTCTTCATTGAACATTGAATCTCCTTAAAGATTAGAATCTCGTAAGACACCTTCTGTTTTAGTCGTATTGCCTTCTCCACTGCATTGTCACGACCGGCTAGAATGTTACGACACTTACGCAGAGTGCAATGAGAAGTGTGATGGCATATGCACTGAGAGAGATTACGCGTTCTGCTGCGAACCTAAAGGAACAGAAGGGTAAGCTATGTCTCTTACTAGGGAAATCGAACAACAGCAGTATAAATGTTTAGTTGGTGGAGTTACGTGACAGCTGCGATCGTTTTCTTCGTGGTTGTGGCAGTCATTGTCGGTCTGGTTATCTACTGCTGCTGCTGCCGTCCTCGACGCAGGGCTGGACACCCAGTCCCGCCTCCACCTCCACCTCCACCGACTTACCAACCGCCACCTCCAGCTTACTCAACCGCACCCCCTGCTCCTTGCCCACCACCAGCTGCACAACCGTCTCAACAGCCGACTTCCGAACAACGCACGCAGACACAAAGCTCAACTAATCCTACTGTTTATTGATTCTATGAGCAATTTATATGCAAATCTGCCTTAATTGT
Source organism: Sabatieria punctata (assembly GCA_030248155.1). Taxonomy (NCBI): domain Eukaryota; kingdom Metazoa; phylum Nematoda; class Chromadorea; order Araeolaimida; family Comesomatidae; genus Sabatieria; species Sabatieria punctata. The sequence continues at coordinate 35,557 of JASANB010006196.1, forward strand.
CCCTCAGTTAACCTTCTGTCTGCTCTTTGTTTGTTCTTCTGGGCCCGCAGTACCGTGTCTGCTAGTTGATACTAATGATCATTAGTTTGCACACTGATTTCTATCTAATGGAATCATTAATATCTAATAAATTTAGTTTAGCCAAAGTGAGTAAAATTAACGGTGCTTTTGTCATTAAACTTCTTTCTTAGCATACATTGGTTCTTCTCCTTTGAACAGGTGGTATATACCGGATAATACCGGATTATGGTTGCATTTGTATTTAAGTATGAACGAGCCGAATTTCAAACCGTTGATATTTTGCTTGCAGGACCACCTTAGTGTTAGAATGGCTTTCGAACTCGCTTCTACTGTAGTATTTTGATCTTTCTATTTTCTGGTGTGGCCTGTGTATCTCCAGATCAATATTTACCCAATATTTACCCGGACAGATTAATTTACCAGAAATCGAACAAAATTTACACGGCCCCTTTAGATTTATTTACCGGTCGCCAGAGGTCTTAGCAAACAGTAAAAAAAACGTCGGAACAGCAAAAATTGAGGTAATATCGAATCGGCATAGCGCAAATTTACGGTACCAGCGCTAATGCGTGATAAAGTTTACATCAACTTCAACTTTATTCTCTCAACCCACACCAACAGCATGGTTCAACAAACGAGGGGTTGGAGACTCAAATAAAGAACAAATGTACAATACAAAACAGTGAAAAAAACTACTGCACTGTTACCAACTGAAACTACTGCAAATGTTGAAAACAAGCATCAGATTTACAATTGTATTTGAAACCAGCAAATTTTTGTGCACAGCATCGTTGGAATGGTGTTTCATATAGAAATAACATTGTACAAGTTACATGTGCGTTCAGTACCCCCATTTACATTCGAGGAAGCCCATTCCCACCCACCGAGCCGACCACCCAGGCTAGGTTTTAGCTTTAGGCCTAGGTTTAATCTTAGCTTTTCACGTTAAAAATACCTATTTCGCGGAGGAGTGCACGGGGTATCATTTACATTAAAGCTTGACCGGTAAATAGAGACCGGTAAATAGGGACTTTTTTTACCGGTAAATATATAATATACAATAACGCCTAGACGGTCTTTCTTGGTAATGCATAGCATGTTCTTGAATAAAATGCGGTTTCGCACTAATTTAGACCCTAAAAAGAGATATGGCACGGTTGAAAGCGTTTGAGTTGAGGAGAGGCTTGGTTGGAATGGAACTGTCTTCGTCACAGGTAGATTACACAGTGCTAATTGGGTCTTTGCTTAGTAAAATCTTTTTCGCTATAGAGTTGTTCACGGCTCATGGCCCGGCGGATACAAGCAAACAAGCAAGCAGCAAGGGTTACGGTTGTGAAACCAACAAAAAAACGCGTTTGCACATTAAAAGTGGTTGTGCTCTTATAAGTTAATCCGAATCTTCTGTTTTCTGCGTCAGGTCATGTGCTTAAAGAAGACTGTCTGTTCGACTTCACAGCATTGCAGAAGCCGAAACAGTCTGAAATTGCATTTGGACCACTTTGATACAGACCGCGTAAACAATGGGCCACTTTGATCGGGAGATACCAACGACGCACCCTATTTTCTTCGCTAAGCCAGCGAAATCACTACTTGCGCCGATTAGTGTTTCAAGTGTAGATGATTTTTGGTCATTATTTTCTTTAAAATGGGCCTCCGTCCTGGGGCTTGGTCAAGATTGTTATACAGTATTTATGCTTAATCGATAGCAAATCGCCAGATCTACCCATATGCTCGTACTGTACGTAGTTGCGAATAGGACACGTTACTGAATATGTAGCTTTACACCCTCATGTAAACAAATAACTGAAATTTATTTCTACCTACATACCTAGTACTTACGTACGGACCAAGTACAATACAATTAATAATATAAACAAGCACGCACATCAGAAGTATCCGGTCGTCATCACTGACTTGAGTGACATCCCAGAAAGTCAGCAAAAGACACACATTACCTTCCTTATAACTGAACTGGATGTCACAGTGGTTCCGAGGGAAATCGGCCGATAATCGATGAAGTAAGGCGGTATGATCAGAGCGCGTCGTCCTCCTGCGGTAGCATGCAGTATTTGCTTGTGGACATGCTGGTTTGCTAGTGTATAACAATAATGCAGAAGTCAAAAGCAGTTGTTTGATACCGCATTCTGTCATATTTGTTAAAGATTTACAATTTGGGTGCGCACGTTTTACAGGATTTGTTCTGAGACCAAAAACACGTATCTGAGGTAAAGCTGAATATAGCATGAACTAATTAGATGTTAATGTGTGAAATAATAATCAAGAGATCGTCAGCAGTCATTTGATACCACATATTCGGTCGTCTGTGTTCAAAATTTGCAATTCGATCGAGTGATGGGAGATGATAATCACTGGAATGGAATGCTGGAATGGAATGGAACGGCCATGATAATCGCTGGAATGGAACGGGAATCACTGGAACGGCAAATTAGACCGTCAAAATATTTTAAACGCATCCTGCAACTATTTACGAGATTGTATGCGACTGGAACCAACTACGCGCAACATAATACCGGATGGAAGCTTTCTCAGCTCTGTTTGTTTGCTGTCTATTCAGACGTAAAAAGTTTTTTTCTTCTTAAAAAATCATGGACATGCTTATATGTACATCAATAGCAGGCGGGATTGAAACACAGTTGTAAAAACAGAGCAGAGCCTAGTCTCAGATAATAGTTCATCATAAGGTTTTCATACTTTTCCGCACAAAATATATCGAAGATTTCAATGCAAATTATCGCGATATCGATATTTAAAAAAGGGTCGATATATCGAGTTTTCTGAAAAAAAGGTCAACATCGATATATCGTCAGAACCCTAATATTTCGCTACTACAGCTACAGCTACCCAACCAGGTGGCTCCAAGCTTTTACACGGACATTATTAAGTCGTAGTCGTGGGCATGTCACTGTATTTTCACAGTAAAAAAACGACAATTTCCAAAATAATTGGAAAAATAATTGAAAAAATGCATAATTGAAATTTTCTGCGGTTCCATAATTTAATTGAAATTAAATACTGAGTCCATAATTTAATTGTAATTGAATTGAAATTCAAATTCCATAATTTTACATCACTAACTAATACATACCTATGAGTTGTCTTTCGGCCCCAAAGGATTAGTGGATTTGAGGCTCCAATCCCGAGATACAGAATTATTAAAATCGGCCCGCTTAACATTGGGACCAAAATTTCAAACTTGAATTTCTAACCTACCAGCTGGACTTGGAAGATAAAAATTTGGGTTTTTGCGTAACGTTTGGAGTACTATAAGAATCTGCAGTCCAAATTTGTTTTAGAAGAAAAACATTTTTTCGACCTCTTTGGTGGGCCATAACTCGGCTGACACCCCCTAGAAGCAGTTTTTTATTTCACAAATTTGTAGCGCTTTTTATAAGCTTCATTTTGGTATAGAATATGCTACGATTGATACGAATACGTAGTTTCAATTTTTGGGTCTAAATAGGGCAAAGGGCCAAGACTCGATCGGTTCAGAGACTGCCTCTTAAAATCTTGTTCATTGCCAAAATCTGTTCTGATTTTGAGGACATATTCTTTGGAGCTACACAAAGCAGAGTATGATAGCAAAAATTTCACCGATCTTTCAAGAATTTATTTGTCTTTCGTTCAAAAAACATTGATTGAAATCAGATTGATGGTTGAGTTGAATGGTTGAGATTAACAGTTGTTTTGTTAAAAATCTGCTCTATTGTTTTTTAGCACGCCCTGTACATGGCACCACTACTCCAAGTGCCAGTAAACATTATAACTATAGCAGTCAGGCACTAACGCCGTTTGTGGTACTGCCTACACACTGACAGCAAAAGGGGAGGGTTGTTGTTAGGAGGCTGCCGGACCTTCTGTCTCTGCTCTTCCTGCTCTGTAGCAGTTGGCTACTCCTAGTCCGAAAGGACAAAAAGTTACAACAACAGCAATTGCTACCATCAAGGTGCTGGTACCATATATGGTATCACTTCATTCAAATTTCGTACCATATGGTACCGGCACCCATGATCATCCCCCAAACGTGGGGTGGGATACCATATATCATACATGTAACAGGTCATCCGCCGAAGGGGGAGGGAGGTTGGGGGATCTGGCGCCGGCCGGGGGGGGGGGGGTGTGCCAAAAATTTGGGAGGGGGGTTGGGCACTAAAAAACGCTCAAAAATCGAAGAAATCGCAATTTTTTGGCTAAAAATGGCCAAAAAATCGCTAATTTGGGCTGAAATACAGCTAAAAGTGCTCTTTTGCAGGCGATTTTGGCAATTTTCGTGCCTGAAATTGTTAAAAATTGCAAAAATTTGCTCTAAAATTTTCTTGTCAGAAAATCGGAGGGGGGAGGACGGCGAAATCGTTTCGGGGGGTCTCATCCGGGGGGTCTGGCCTAAGTCGGGTGGGGGGCAGACCCCCGGACCCCCTGTTACATGTATGCCATATATGGTGCCACACTACCCTAAGTACCGGTACCATATATGGTACCGGCACCTCATACGGTGCCAGTACCATAAACGGCGTTAAGTGCCTTACTGTATAACTATCCTTAAGTGTTAGGTGGCATGTATGTTCTAAATTTCACCATTGGTCAACCTTTGCGGAATTCACAAAAAGAAATGTTATCATTTGTGGGACACGCTGTAGTATGTAGTATTTCTGCTTGCAGTTTTGTACTGCATACAGACTTCCTAAAATTTGTCAAATGAACGTGGGCCAAGTTCAGTCCAAAAGCTTACATATGTAATTGTACCCGTTATGTATATGTAATTCAAATAAAAGTTGTCGATGCCTACAGTATAGTAGGTTAAGTTTGTGATGCCGCACGTACACGTTTTATGTAAATTCAGGTGCAGGACAGTTTAGGTCAGTCTAATTGTAAAGTTACTGACGCGCTGAATTGCCTTTGCTCAGTCTCTTGTAATGGTTCTGCTATAAACTAGTACGTCACTGTTCTGGCCGCCTGTGCGCATGCTGCGACAAAAGTGTTAGTCTACGTTTGTTCCGCTGGGGTAGTGACCCATGCAGTCTAGTAAATAGTTACAGGATGCATTTAGAGCGTTTTGACGGTCTAGTTTGCCATTCCAGTGATTCCCGTTCCATTCCAGCGATTATCATGGCCGTTCCATTCCATTCCAGCGTTCCATTCCAGTGATTATCATCTCCCTCGAGTGATCTCGTCAGATAATTCGCCAAAAATATTTTTTACTATTTGTTGCCGTATAAAATAAATATCCGTAATTATCATCATCGATCGAATTGATCAATCAGGATTATTGGCTTTCGATTTCGCAAAAAAGTTAGGAGAAAGAAGAGAAGGAGAGAAAGAGGAAGAAAGAAGCAGATAGAAAAAGCACAAACAAAGTAAGAGAGAGAGGAGAGAGATCGTTAAAATGTCGTCTCGTCATGTGTCGAAAAATAGTATAAATTATAATTGGGTAAAGATCGGTTTTATTGGTCCCTCAGCGGCCGCCGCAGTAGGCAGATGCTCTGACCATAATAACGCGCTCGCGCGAGCGGCCGCTCGGCTGACCAGACCAGGGCTGAGATTAGAGTGGCCGATTACAAGATATTGCGGTCGGTCGAGCGCTAACACAACAGGTTTATGCACGATACACATACCCAAGCAAAAAGCATAGCACATATAGGTACATTGCAATAAGCACAGCATATATACGTACTACCGACAACCAAAGCACTCCAACAGTGATGAAACATCTAATTTACACGCTACCAAAGAGCTATCTGCAAAAGCAAGTTCTCGAATGCTGCGAGTCCTTTGTGTCCATTAAACCGACTACACATAAACTCATCCAAGTAAGAAGGTACCATGTCATGTCACCTTGAGTGCCAGTGAAACGTCGCTTACTCTTCTTCCAAAACTGCTCTACGAAAACCCAAGATATTTTTCTGAGCTATGTCTAAAGTATCCCAAACATGCCGGAAACAAGAAGGCCTGCAGCATTAGTGGGACAATGTGCAACATATCCTGGCTTGGTCAGCTAGCCGGCCGAGCGGCCGCTCGCACGCGCGTTATTGTCAGAGCATGTGTATACTGCGGTGGCCGCTGCACCGATTAAACCGATGTTTGCCAATAATTGCATGAATTAGGCAGATATATTAAGTTCTAGGAAGTAGTTAAGTTAGTCTTTTTTGAAAAAATAGCTTGTGAGTCGGTTGACTTTGGAAAGGATCCTGTTGTCTGCCTGCGCGTACCTATATACAGTATAGATAAAAAAATGTCCCATCGCTTTTTCGGCCTTCACTCAAACGTTTCGTTCTCAGTCACTTTTTTACCGATTTGGCTCAAATTTTCAGCAAAAACTAACAACATGGTTGGCTAAACATTCTGCAAGTTTAGTGCCAAAATTCCAGCTCGTACTGGTTTTATGACCCAAAAACTAGGAATGAGAGTGGTCACGCAAATATATTTTTTTTGTTCGGTAATACAAGGAGTGCAGGCCTGAAACTTGCAGGAATGATTGGTGTTGCCATTGGGCATAGCATACTAAGCGGACAGCCCTGTAGCTCGAAGGGCACTAAAATTGGGGAATTTCAAAAACATGAGTGAAAATCCTAGTGTTGTTAGGCTCTTTTTTTTAAGGCCCATTTCGAAAATTTTTTATTTTATTCACAGTATGGAAATTTTGGGGGAAAATCACTGAATTTAGCCTCAGATATACATTAGAAGTGCAGTTCTATCAATTTCTTGCCTATTCTAAGCATAAAAATAGGTTTTGAAGGGCAGCAGCCACTCTGTGAGCAATGCTGCAGGTAGAATATCGACTCTCAGGCTATAACACTATCTTTTGAACCAAAGTATCAGCTATTGCATTTAAAGTTGCTTCTGATGCATCCTTGCATCTCCTACAAGCTATATTTCATGCTAGGAAAAATTAAAAAAAAAATTTCGAAATGAAAGATTTTCATAAAAAAACTTATTTTTAGCTTTTATCAAAAAAATTTTTTTTACAACTCTAGAAAATCCCATAGTTAAGAAATCCGCACCTTCTAGAATTAAAGCACTGAATCTATAGTTGTAAAAAAAAATTTTTTTGAAAGCCAAAAATAAGCTTTTTTATGAAAATCTTTCATTTCGAAATTTTTTTTAAATTTTTCCTAGCATGAAATATAGCTTGTAGGAGATGCAAGGATGCATCAGAAGCAACTTTAAATGCAAAAGCTGATACTTTGGTTCAAACATAGTGTTGCAGCCTGAGAGTCGATATTCTACCTGCAGCATTGCTCACAGAGTGGCTGCTGCCCTTCAAAACCTATTTTTATGCTTAGAATAGGCAAGAAATTGATAGAACTGCACTTCTAATGTATATCTGAGGCTAAATTCAGCGATTTTCCCCCAAAATTTCCATACTGTGAATAAAATAAAAAATTTTCGAAATGGGCCTTCAAAAAAAGCTTTTTTTTTTGAAAAAAAACCTTTTTTTTTTGAAAATAAAGAGCCTAACAACACTAACTGAATCTGTTGTTAATCAACACAGATTGTAGCAGGAAGTTCGACAAATAAATGAACCTGATATTTAAACTCTGTTCAACACCATAGAAACCATCCCTGCAGCGTTTTTTGAAAATTGAAAATCTTTAGAATCGTCATTTTTCAGGTTTTATGAAGAAAAGTCATATTTCGTTATGTTTTTAAAATTCCCCAATGTTAGTGCCCTTTGAGCTACAGGGCTGCCCGCTTAGTATGTTATGCCCAATAGCAACACCAATCATTCCTGCAAGTTTCAGGCCTGTACTCCTTGTATTACCGAAAAAAGATAAATTTGCGTGGACCACCCTCATTCCTAGTTTTCAGGTCATAAAACCAGTATGAGTCGGAATTTTGGCACTAAACTTGCTTGCAGAATATTTAGCCAACCATGTTGTAAATTTTTGCTGCAAATTTGAGCCAAATCGGTAAAGAAGTGACTGAAAACGAAACGTTTGAGTGAAGGCGGAAAAAGCGATGGGACATTTTTTTATCTATACTGTATAAACTGTTGTTACAGCAGTTTATACGGGCAGACCGTGCCGTCGAACCAAAATTTAAAACCGGGGGATGAATTTAGAAGCGCAAAATTGATTGGTGCCGCTAAGTTTTGGTGTTTTACTTTTACTTTTTTCCGACAATGCGCAAGTTAGACTGACCCATCTGTTCTTAAGGTTTGCTGGATTGATGCTGTCCGGCTGTGTATGAACAGGAATGGTGTCAGTGATATCGGATGATGAGGGAGAGGAAGGATTTGCCCAGACAAAGTTGCTTCCAACAGTGCCACCCAACCAAGGGCCGCCGACTGTACAGCTGAGTGTGTTGCTCGAATATTCCGTCCACAAAGTCTACCACGATCTCACTGTTTTAGCTGAATTGTATATATTTTTGGTTTTGCTATTCACTAAATTGTGAAATCGGAAATTGTTCTAGGCTGCCAAAGAAGCTTGATGTCGATCGGTAAGGAAAAACTCTACAAAAACGATGTTTTGTTTGTATTTTTGTTGTACTTGCATACGTCTAACAGCAGGTCATCTACCGTAAGGGGTCGCGCGCTTAAAGAAAAATGCTCACTAAAAGTCGCTAAAAACTGGTAACTTTATCTAAAAAACAGCAAAAGGCTAATCTATATTTTTGGCTATATTCTTGCGAGGTTACAAAAAGTTAGTACTAATTCTTTTAAGGTTTCATAGTGTATTCGCTGAAATATTGTAATTCTGTGCCAAAACTCGAAGAAAGCGCTAATTTTTCTATCTTTGTTTGTTTGTTTGTTTATGAGTTCCACTGTCCTTTCGGACAGCTCAGGACACCCCTCGCTCTTTTCAGAGCCCTTCAATGGGGTAGCCCTGTCTACAAACAACCCTCCCCTTTGCTGCCATTGGGTGCAGCGGCAGCGCCGGTTCGGTTCCCATTTACCTACTGGCCATCACCGGCTTTCGGCGGTCTGGGTTGGGCTTTACGTCGACTACTTCCAGTCGCTTCGACCGGTTTCGAACCCACAAACAACCGCTCTCACGGATGCCGGGGCCGCCGTGACACACGGGATAGCGTAAACTATCCGTGGCCAAGACGCGACTTGTACTATGTACACCACTAATGTTGTTAGGCTTTTAAAAAAGCTTTTTATGGCAGCAGCCACTCTGTGAGCAATGCTGCAGGTACAGTATCGACTCTCAGGCTGTAACACTATGTTTAAATCAAAGTATCAGCTTTTGTATTTAAAGTTGCTTCTGATGCGTCCCTGCTAAATTTCATGCATGGAAAAAATCTTGTACAAAGATTTCGAAATTAACAATTTTCATAAAAAAGCTTTTTTGGTCTTCAAAATTTTTTTACAAGTCTATACACCACACAATCTTAGTGCCTTACTTAGATAGATCTGTTGCAGAAAAATCAGCATAGTTCAGTTCGCTCACTCGACGCGACTCTTGTTCATTAGATTATTGGCCGTTGTGAAATGGGTGAAGAACGCCGGCAAAGTGGACGCCTGCACGGTTATTACTGACTGACCGAGTACAAAACCAATGCTGATCAACTGTATTTCAGGCCATTTCATACTTTCTTGACCAGCAAGCTGCCTATTTCGTTGACACAGCCGATAAACTAGCTTTTCTCGCTAGGGAAGAATTAGGGCATGCCAGGTATATCATGCCCTTACTTTTGGTTCGCTGTCCATTCGTATTTACAGAGTTAGGCAGAGTTCTTATTTAAGGAGACCTAGGCCGTAGGTGGGCTGCAGATTTACCCAACCCCATGTATAGTTTGACTCACAACCACTAAAATCTAAAAAAAATCATAGCTTTTGCCCTTCAATAATTTTTACATCTCTAGATGCTCTAATAAAATACACCTCTTACAGACTGCCAGCTTTTCAAATTCCGGCCGCCATTGATGTTCTTACACTGGGTTCCTATCCGCGACTGCCCCTCTGCATAAAGGTAACACGATTTCATAATGAATTTAAGCGAATTATAAAATTTTTAGTCTCGCTTTGTACCGGATGAGCCGATCAGCGAGAGAGAGCAGGCGTCTTGTCTGCAACGACTCAACCAAGTCATTCAGTACCGCCTGGCTTGCGCCGCCCGCTACTTGCCCTCCAGAATAAAGAACATCTCCGTCAAGAATGGAATGGTAGACAGCTGAGCTGATGGTCGTCTGGTACAGCAGAGTCTGTTGCAGGTGACAGTGCGTGTGCCGGGCGAATTCGAAGCTGCCTTAACGTTGCTTGGAGAACAGACTGACACTCCGTGGACCTTGTTGAATATAAAAATTCTAGTGGAAGATTTCGAAATCGGAGATGGCACGCAGCTAGTTCACCCTCTCCAGCTGCACTTCATACATCAGATCGTGCAGAACAGGTGAGTTTAATTGTGCCGAAAAGAAGCATGTAAAGTTGACTTTTGCTCTACAGTTATCAACTAATTTTGTTTCCTACTTTCGCTAAACGAAGTACTGGTGGTACGTACCATTATTGTCCCCATTGTACTACGTTTGGAATTGTTAAAAATATTTTTTTCTGTCAACTTGGAAAATAACCTTTGAAAAAAACAAAAAACGAGAGAAAACTAGCTTTAGCTTTTTTCCTGTAAACAACCTGGGTACTGATCGAAATCCCTACCATAATTATGTTTCCAGCCATAAGTGGCAGACAGTACGGTTGCATTTCAGACTGAATTCGGCCGAACGTCCGTTAACTGAGTTGTACACAGTGTTGCACAGTTTCTGTGAGTCGCTGCAGCTGGATCTACTCTACTGTCAAACGAGCACGCTGATTGCGTCTCGTCTCAAGAACTACTGCGCCATCGAACAGTACCAAGAGGGACACAAACTGACTGTCTGCTATTGGCAGTCCCCTTTCAAGACGCGCTCCTCGCACCAGCCACTCTTCCAGTACAGAGTGAGTGTGCAGGTGGACCAGGGCAACGACGGTCTGGCCGTCACGCACTCGCCCGTCGACCTTGACTGTGCCGAACCGCTGCCCACCCTCGACTGCACTGGCGGCAGACTGTCGATGGAGCATCTGCTCACCAACACTGCCTTGGTGCGCTGCAGACACAAACTCAGCACGCTCACTGCCAAGTTGGAGGAGTGGACCGGAGTCAGCTGCAGTCTCACCGGCACTGCCGTCCCCTCCCTGTCTATGCAGCTGGTAGAGCCTCCGCAAATCGACGAACTCTTAACAGTGGCGGTCAACGTTTTCTCCGGACTCTACATGTGTCAGATTCCCAGAATTCGTAGCCTTTGTCCTTTCTCTTTTCGTCTCTACGTAGTTTGAATTTAGGTTCAAGTGCCGTGCTGAAAGAGTTTGAACGAGCAGTAAATAGCGAAAAGGTCATGGCTGCATCGGCGGCTGGGTTGGTTGCTAAACTAAGGTAATAGCAGTCAGGTCTTACGGAATATAAGATACTGGTGCTGATTGCCGAACGACCGGAACCAGATTTCAGAATCAGAACCGGAAGGGTGCGATCGGAATAGGAATCGGAACTTAAGTACAGTTTCGATTCGGAATTCGGAACGTTTCCAAAATCGGCTTAAAATTTTAGAATCTTGACCGACAAACAGCTGCTGGGGGTTAGTTAGGGTAGGGTTAACCTACTCCCCTGGCCGGCCAATACCAGCTCCCCCCCCCCGGTGGGAGAAAATTTTCGCTTGTTTTTCCGGGGTAGCCCCCTCCCCCGAAACCTCCAGACCGCCTCCGGAAACAGTATCTTTAGCTTTAGCTGTGCGAGTTTTTTACATGAGCCACTGACAACATGTGCTTCATGCTGAGGAGACGGGCGGGAAGGTAGTTTCCCCCATGGAAAGGATTCAAAATTCAGAACGCTCAGAACACCTGGATATGCGTTTTTGGAATGTTATATTTAATAGTAAGGCTAAAAATCGCAATTCTTAGCTAAAAACAAGCCTAAAATGAGAAAAAACTGAGTAAATCACTGTTCTCATCAATCATAGGCTCTTTCAGATATGTAATTGGAAATAAAGTTTCTACCTAAGCACAAAAACACGCAATAGTACGGAAGAAATGGTGTTTGGTTTCCTAAAAATTTAACTAAAGTTCCGATAAATTCTGAGGTCTCTGACTTCGGAATTGGAGCTACCAGTTCCGACTGGATTCGAATCGGAATTCCGGTCGGTCCCTAGTACTGACGGTACTGCTAGCTACCCCACGTGCCGGTACCACGCAGTTTATGCCGTTAAGTGCTTGCTTGATATGATTAAAAACCGAATGTGTCGCTCATTAGAAGGTCAGATCAGATTTGTGCCATGTTTCCCTATTTCGACTCCAACTTTACGCATCTTAGGTTATTGAAAAAGCTTGTAAGACTACTCCACTAGTGTTCTTTTTGTTTCAGGTGTGAAATAATAGCGCAAAGATGTGTTTCTACGGTGTCTTCTCTGCCGGTTCAGTTGACCGAAAACCCCACAGTTCTTTCGTCTCTGGTCAAGCGGAACTTGTCATTTAAGAAATGTTTGCTGTTGCAATTCTCCAGAGATGACAACTGCTTCTTGGTTGGTTGTCAGATTCTTTTGAGGCTGAACCATCCTATTACATTTAGGCTCTCCTGTTCAATTGTTCTAAGAGCCATGAGGTTGAAATTTCGCACTATCTCGTATCGACCGAGCCGTTAAAAACTGCCGTCTTGTTTCCCACCCACTCGAACGGTCCGGGAACGCTGGCATCCAAGTAAGCTACTCCTTCTCTTCCTGCACTGAGAACGTTTTTCTCAATTGTTTTTGGATTAAACAACATAGCAGTGTTACTCATATGGCTACAGGTCGCCCCTATAATACGTTCGGCAAACTGAAATTGTTTGCACCGCTTCAGATTGCCTGCTCTCTACATTTAAAGTCAGCATTGTAGTGTGCACGTTTCAGAGTGCTGCAAGCTATAGAGTTGCAACCAGAGAACGTGGCTGCGTTTCAAGCTAATTCTCCCGCGTTGCCCGGTCGAAAACGTTCTACGGTCATGTCGGACTGCCCTGTTGAGCCGAAGGTGTGGTTGCTGTGTTAAGAGTGTTTATTTACATGGTTCAGTTTCAGCGCGCAGAACTGGATCCGTTGTACAATCGTGATCTGATCGGTATGGTGACTACTCTCGACCGGCGCATCGCTCTCAAACACTTGGCCGCAGAACTGACCAAACGATCGGTCCGATTCCAGATGCACGAAAATCAGGACAACATGTCTGGCGCACAACTAAACATCCTCAGGTAGGCCGTTTTCTTCACTTTGCTGCTTTTGCAACTGTCAGATCTCTAGTCAACGTGTACGCCACTGGTTGTATTGTGGTGGCCCTGGCCAGGCTTCCCTGACCAACTATCTTTGGTACTTTTTCGTGTCTATGGTACCGCACCGGTTATCAATGTTGTACTCTCAGACACATTAGGCCGATGCGATGTCTCTTTTGTCTTCCTATTTCGCTCATCTTCAAGCTGTTCGTGTCGCCAATAGAGGGAACACTCTATGTTGAGTTTATGAGTATAAATCCATAATAAAATCCTACTTATCGGTATGTTAGTTTTTCCGATCATACGTAGTTTAGTTTACTTGGGGAGGGGCTACCATTGTTTTTAACCTTGTTTGGTAGGTATCAGTGCCAATGCGTATACATGGGCCGGAAAATCCGGAGCGGGGTGTGGAAAAGTCTTGGGGGGTCCCGGAAAAGTCCAAAAAACGCCTTAAATGCGAAAATTATGTGCCTCCGGCAGTTGGGGGAGGCTGGCGATGTAAGCCAATGCGAGAAGTGTCTGTCTGACCTGACTGTCAATTGGCCGATCTAGAATGGACACGAATTACAGTTTCGACGGTCTGCCAGAACAAGACGCAGTGCTGGTGGCGGATCTGTGGAAGCACGTGATTGGGTGTTCGGTGCGACTGAGGCAGGTGGACAAGCAGCGCACGTCCTGGTCGTTCGAGTGTCTGATGCGCGAGCCGCCGTTGAGCGCTGCCACTTCGCAGCTGCGACACAGTCGAGCGGTTGTGCAAGAGATGCACTGGTTGCTGAAGAACTGCGACTCAATCGTAGACAACATCGTCAACCACATCTGCTCCTACGCCAGACTCCACGCGCCAGTCAAACAGTTTGCCCACAACTTCCACAAAGGCATCAACGCTTATGTGCAGGTGCGGTCTGGACACTTTCTGTTTGTCTTAACTGGTTGAGTGACAGGGAAAAACAATTTGTTTTCGTAGCTGGTTAGTATGCCTTGCTTGGTACATACATGTAACAGATCCTTGGCGGGAGGGGTTTCCGTCAGGTGGGCGCCGAGGGGGTTCAAAAAGCTCCAAAACGCCTGGAAATGGGTTTTTAGCTCGTTTTTTTTCAGTAAGGACGCTAATACTGTAGTCGCTATTTTAAGCTGCCAAGTAGCGTTTTGGAGCTAAAACAAGAAAAAAGTATAAATAGGACTTCCAAAAACACCGATTCCACTTAAACATCAGCAGTGGAAACGGTAAATTCGGTGTCCGAAAGCTTTTCAAGCGAATTTTTAGCTAAAATTTGTTATTTCTGAGCCATTTTGTTAGTACTGGAACTGCTACTAGTACTTGCATTTTTGGGTCGGGGTCCTAAACTTCTCTCGGGGTGAGGGGGTTTGGCCTTTCTAGCCATGGGTAACCACCCTAGTACATGTATGTCTTGGTATACCGGGAAAGTTTACAAATTTAGGCATAACTATTTATGCCCTATTATTTTTCTGTTTTTATGTCAGTCAGGTGAACTTTGAATTTTTAAAACCAAGTAACTTTTGTCAAGCCTCAGGTTGTCCTGTGCCAAAGAAGATCGAACGAACTGTAAACATGGCATCAAATCGGTGGTTGTCTAGTTGCGAAGTTGTGTACTGAAAGCGTTGCAGGTCAAGGCGTACACGTACTACCAGTTGGTGCTTTCGTACGGTCCCGAGTTCGCCTACACACTGACGGTCAGTTGGCGACGGCCAGACGACTGTTTTCATCTGGGGTTCGGCGTGCAGCACCGGTCTGCCTCGTCCGCCGGAACCAACCCTCACACGTTGATGGCGCAGCAGCTTCAGAACTGGTTCAACAGGCGTCTCGACTTGACCTTGTTCATGCAGTTGCTGCACGAAACTGTGCGTCCGTTGCGTGCGCTGCAACGCATGGCAAAAACTGTGGTCTGCGTGCCGCGTCCCGGCGAGATGCAAGTCTTCCAGGCGCAGCAGAAATCCGCTCCCGGCACCACATTCAAAGCGGTGCTGCTGCCGATCTCAGAGCAGATCGTGCGTCTACTCTACGCCGGGGTGGTTTGTCTGGAGTTTTATTTCTGCGCCGATCAGCAGGTCGGTGTGAGAGATTGCGCGCCGCACGCCAGCGCGCTCAACTCTAAACTGTTGCCTGTGCTTGGACTCAAAGAGTTCGTACTGAACTTCGAACCGGAACGGAGGACTTCGATTGATGGACAGCCGTCCCCCGGTGACCAGCAGCCCCCTTCTGTGCCGCCCTGGCCTTCCGGTCACAGTGCCATCAACGCTTTCTCGCCTGCCCCGGTTGGGCCGCCCTCTAATGCCCCGCTACTCACTCCATCGCCGGCCCAACCGACCTCTGTGCCCGGACATGGAATCATGGAACCGTCGCCCCATCATCATACCATGGTCCCTACTCCGCAAGCCTCGGTCTCTTCTGATTTTGGGGGTCCGTCGCCGCTCACTGCTGCCAGCTCCGGTGCGAATTAACTCAGTTGACGTGCCTATGTTTTTGTTTTAGAATCGAGACTCGATCTGGACGGTTCGATCGACCACGCATCTTTAGCTGGTCTGTTTATTCTTTTTATTTGGTAGGTTTTATCGTGTGTACTTTGCAGGCGATGTGTCGTGCGCGTCGCTCAGCCGCACGCGCTCACAGTTCGTGTTGGGCGCGATTGCGCTGGAAAAGGCGTGTACGGCCGACTGTAACTGTGTGACGTTGGGCTCTCCGCTTCAGCGATTTCTCAGCGCTCAGGTTAACTTGGCCAGACTGCGAGTGGCACTCAATAATTCCGACTTGAAGCCTCATGTAAGTCTTCTTAGACTGCCAATGAGGAGTTGGGCGCGGGTCTGAGCCCAAATTTTGGGTCGGAGTTGGGCACTAAAAAAGCTTAAAAATCGAAAAAATCGTAATTTTTCGACTAAAAATCGTCGAAAATCGCTAATTTGGGCTGAAATACAGGTAAAAAGTGCTGTTTTACAGGCCATTTTGGCAATTTTTGTGTCTGAAATTATAAAAAATCGCAAAAAAATTGCTCAAAAAATTACTTGCCAGAAAAACCGGAGGGAGTCGGAAAAGTCATCCTGGGGGTCTGGCCTAAGTCGAGTGGGGGGCAGACCCCCTATTACATGTATGGGAGGGGGTATGGGCCGGCGAAGGAGTAAACCCTCAGCACCCCCTTTGCCCATGTTTGTTTGTGAGACTACCATCTGCTGCTAAGTTCCTAATTGTATGTTCGTAAAATACCGGTCAGTTGAAGGGTCATTATTTTGGCTGGTTTGTATGACTGTTGTGCTTTCAGCTAAACAACGTGGTGGAACAGGGTGGCTGTATTAGATTCGAACTGAAGGGAAACAACGATCAGAGTACTGTGGCACTGACTGTCTACATGGAAAAGGGCTCGAACTACGCGCTGCAACTGAAGCTGAAAATCAGCAGCTCCGGTGCGTGACTGGTGGCGACAGACAGAAAGTGCGTAGCTGCCGACTGTTTCAGCGGTCACTTACTCCTCCGACGAGTTGTCGGTGGCCGAGCGCTACTTCGCAGAGAAAGTGTGCTTGCTGGAGTCGGTCAACGCCATCAGTTCCTATCTGTGCATTTTGCGCCAAACATTCTCCGGTGTGCTCAAAGCATTCCTGCAAGTGATGAGACAGGAGCTGGTGAGGCCAGATTCTTCTCTCTCTGCTTTATTGTTTGTCAAGAACAGGGCTTAAGGAGCCGGACATGGGTCGTCCGCTGCGCGCCCAGTTGTGTCTGTTGCAACCGCATGTGATGAGCAGTCAGAACAGCAAGGCCAGCGACGCGCGCGTCGGCGAACGCGGCGTCAGAATGGACAGCAGTAAAGCCCAGATTCTGTTCTGGGTGAGCCGACCGACGGTTGAGCAAAGCGAGAAGACAGTTATTGGTTTAGGTTCGGTTTCTTTCTAACGCGAGTCCGCCTGAGGTGAATCCGGTGGCGGTGCCTTTGCTCTATCAGCCTCTGCACAGTGCCATCACCTACTGGACTCAGATGTTCGATGAAAGTCGTGGATTGGAGTCAATCAACGTTAAGGAATTGGTGGCTATTCTCCAGCATCAGACCGGTGCATGCAGACAAATGAATGGTTGGTTTTGTTTCTAATTCTTCACCCTGCTGTAGTCGGTAGTACTAATTGTTTGTGTCCTATAATTAAGACATTTGTAGATTGTCCGATCTTCCCCGCAATCAGGCATCTGATGGAAAAGACAAGTTGGAAGAACAGTTCTGCTGCCAATCTTATGAACTGAGTTGCTTGTACTATAGTAAAGTCGGTTTACGTTATATACTGTGCACTACTGCATTAGTGTGTCTATCTAACAAGATTAAACTTACGAACGAGTACGGTGACAAAATCACCACGCGGCTTTTCGACACGCTTTATGGGTGCACTAAGTATAATTAGCGTTTAAATAGGATAGCATAAGGAAATCAGATAAAAGAGAGTGGTCGTAGTCTATTGCGGTTTCGTAGTGCCCTAGAAATGCAGCCGGCGTCGGAGCTGTTTATCCTGAAGCAGCTGTTCTGCTAAGTCGAATCCAATTGATCTCGGTTGCAATGGCTTCGCCAAATTCGCACTGAGACTGTGCTAAAATGGAGAACTTTTATGTAGACGTAAATAAATTACAGTACGTATCCATAGAGAAAAGACAGCTTACCTAACATGAGACAAAGCAGACAGACGGTACATACATGTAGCAAAGAATAAATCGATAGCGCGAACGTTAAATCTGTCAAAAAACCGGTCACACATGTGTGTCACGAAACTATCGATCTGATATTAGGATTGCAATCCGAACAGGTTCGCGTTCTGAAATCTACCTATAAAGGTTCGAAAAGTTTTTTCAGATACAATGTATGTTCGTCCACCACCAATCAAACGTTCGGACCTCGTTCGTTCAATGGCTCCTTTATACTGTATGTTCGCTTTGTTTTTGAGCGAACATAGAGATGAAAACACGTACCTGAATTCGTGGATTATTTGTTAGCAATTCATTACGAACATTACAAAGTCGAATCTCTGAATGACAGAAAAAGGGGTGGTCTTTTCGAATGGGATAAGTGAAGTTATTTTAGTGTGTCTAGTAAGTACAGGGTGCCCCAAAAAGAGTGGACGCATTTCTTTTTAGAGGTAATTCCGCAAATCCTGTTCCTGACCAAATACGCTGAAATTTGGATCATAGGTGCCAAGATTCGGAGTATTTTGTGTTAAACTTTCATGTATTCAGACTGAGGAAACTCCTGCCCATCTATTTTTTGTATGACCAGACCAGATCAGAATAAACAGTTCTTCAGGATAATCCATATTTTCTCGAAACTATGCCGATCTCAATGTAATGAATTGAACTCATTGAAATTTTAACACATAAAATACCCCGAACTTTACCAGACATTCTCCATATTTCAGGTCATTATTTGACGAAGACTTTCAGAAATGACGACAAAAAGAAATATGATTGAAAATTTGAATGAAGCCTGGTGCATCAAACTTTAGTACATAAAATACCCCGAATTTTGGACCCGTGGTCCCTGTAGCAGTTGAGGAATGGAAGTGATTCCTTCCTGTGCACTGTACAGTATACAAATGCCGATAAAATTACATCCGAACGGAATTTGGCAGACCCATTGTGTGCGTCAGATATCAAACGTTCATCATAGTAGTATTTTGCAGCCAAAACCATGATTACGTACTAGTGATGTAAAATTATGGAATTTGAATTTCAATTCAATTACAATTAAGTTATGGGCTCAGTTTTTAATTTCAATTAAATTAAATTAAATTAATTGAAATAGTTTTCCATTATTTTCAATTACAATTATATTTTCAATTAAATTATGGAACCTCGGAAAATTTCAATTATGCAATTTTTTTCAATTATTTTTTCAATTTTTTTTAAATTATTGTAATTTTGCTGTTAAAAGACAGTGACAGTGACTCAGGATTTAGAAAAATGTCCATGTAAAAGCTAAGAGACACCTGGTTTGGTTAGCCTGCTGTCCAACCAGGCGAGAGAATTTTAAATTGTTGAATTTTAAAAACGCATAAAATGGCATTCTGGGGGAAATTTACAGTTAGTTCGTTATTACTATATATCAGTGAATAATCAAAAGGTTTCCAGCATTTTTGAGCAACATCACTTCCTAGGTACGTTTGCCAAAAAGGGGGTGTCAGTCAACCCACCATGCATCCAAAAATCACTGTTTTGGCTTTTATGAACTACAAAATACAGAGCAGATCATAAAATATTACAAAACATAGTGAGGTCAGTATAAAGAGGTGACAAACCCTAAATAGGTTTTTATTTGAAGCCCTTAGCGCCTCTAATACTTATGCATTTCCTTACATTTACCACAGGAAATAATTGAAAATATAATTGAAATTCGACTGGAATTTCAATTAAATTACAATTAAATTATGGCTAAACTTTTGAATTTCAATTAAATTAAATTAATTGAATTTAAATTAAAAACGGGTCAATTATGCGAATTTCAATTGCAATTAAATTAATTTTTTACATCACTATTACGTACCCATTTCTTTAATTTGTGCGTCCACTCTGTCAGTCAGTATAATTCGGAGTTGGCGCCATTTGATACCGTATATCAAAAGATGATCAGTGAGTGGTGGCAATTGAAGAGCACAATCGATCGCCGTCGTCATGGCACCGACCAATGAGCGTGGAGTGAGACCAGTCGGTCTCTGGAAGTCGGTCGAGCGGTCGATCCGCTCTTTCTGGCATTCTCCCGTCTCTGCCAGACGGCCGGAAGCCGCGATTCTGACTACACGGCCAGTTTCGAGTGCGGTCGAGACTTATGTGCGAAGCGGTGCGGTGGAGACGTGCGTGTGCGCTGCGCTGAGGCGCCGAGAGCGGAGGTCACGTGACCGGGAGCGGTCGGCGTCGGCGCGGATCGTCAGTGAGCGCAGTGTGTTGTGCGAGTGCGGCCTATGGTGCGCGTTTGGCCGTGGATTTTTGGCCATTTGGCATGGATTTACACGGCAGCAGCCCAATTTCTGGTGCTCCAGGCGACGCAGCCATCCTGAGCAACGGGTACGTGACGGTTTGGAGCTGTTAGCGGCCGGTTGGGTCGGCTCGGACGCCGATTCTCGCCGAGTTCACGCTGCTCGCTGCGCCATATTGACACTTGTTGAAACAGCCCCTCGCACTGATCACGCACTACGCACGTGCGGGGGTGCGATCGATATGAGTCATCTCGCTAAGTATAAATACACTTGACTGCAGAACACGTGGGTTCAAGTGGTTCTTAATGCCGCCTATTATTTGATAATCTACTGCTTTAGCTTCCTTTACCAAGTTTTTTTCCTGTGCT
>JASANB010006198.1:0-42528 GCA_030248155.1 Sabatieria punctata
TCGGAGGGATACTGTTTTAGTGTCAGTGTGTGTGTGGCTAGAAGCTGTCAGTGTGTGCCTAGCAGGTGTCAGTGTGTGTGTGCCAAGTAGTAGTGAGTGTGGGCCTAGAAGCTGTCTAGTGTGGCCGGGCGTGCCAAGTAAAGCTACATATCGCGGTCTGTTTCTTTCTTTCTTCTTGTTCTACCTGTACTGGGCCGGCCGGACAGGAAACTGGTGCCCAGAGCAGACCTTTGATTGTTGATCTTGTTTCTCATTGCTTTACATTTTAGCGCGTAGCCAAGGTAGTCGTTGGTGGACGGCGGGACAAGGTGCACTCGTTGTTCGTTGGTGAACTCGCTTGCTCGTCCGTTGGTGCCGTGTCACTGGGCTCTACACGCGCGTGCCGTGCACTCGAGGCTTGAGCAGTTTACAACGCTCCGCACAGGGCTGGCCGTCAACAAACCATTAAGCTCATTGCCTATTTACGTACGTACTACAGAATGGCTCGCGTAACTAGACAGCAATTTAGTGACTATTTGCAAAATGTTGCCGATTATTGTGCCCATACTAGAGCCTTTTACGATGAGCTTGTGAAATTTCGATCTGAGTTACGTAAAAAGTGTGGTGCTGGCTCTGACGTTCATTATACACAGATAGTACAGTCAAACGTTGGCAAAATTGAGTATTTTTCTTGGTCGCTAAAATCATTGCTTGATCAGTACGAGTCATTTGAAACTCAGGCCACTACTGTGTTTGCATCATTGCTCGATTCCAATCCTGAGATTAGGCAGAAGCTTTTTCTTGATTGTGATTCTGCCAAAACGCAAATGACCGATTGCTGCAATTTTTTGGTCAACTTGCAAAATCAGTGCACCGAAACTGCTGTCAAATCTGTAGAGCAAATTGAGTCTGACTCCAATGTGCGTGAAAATACCGTAGTTTCGCAGTCGCCAATTCGGGAATACCAACTTTTTCCGACTGAATCTCTAACGTTACTGACTGATACTGCTAGTAGCGCTCAGCCTACAATGGTTTCGAGACCTGCTACTCAAACGGTGGCTCGGCAAACCACTGCTTTAGACTGTTAGGGGGCGTGCAAAAATTACGTAATGTCATGAGGGGGGAGGGGGGGTTCGCCAAAAGATTACTATTCATTACGGTGGGGGGAGGGGGGGTTGGCGACTTCATTACGTAATTTTCTAAAGTGCAGAAATCACTAAAGTGGCCATAATTTTAATTGTTTTGATGTGTAGTACATGTACTTGTAGTCTCGATTTGAAGCCATTGGGCTTAAATTTTCTCGATTTCACTTAGATGCACGTTTAGATTAGAGAAGGTAGCTACCGTTTACGTCAGGGCTTTCCAATTTTTCAAATGCTAAATGGCAAGAGTGACCTTTGACATCGTATTAAGAGTATATAAGGGTATAACACTTATCGACTCGATCTTTTACAGGGTTCGTGCGGCTTTTTCCGAGCAAAATTCGCTGAACAAAGTCAAATTTCCCCGACCAATCAGAGTGACAACATTCTAACAAGGCTCAGATTTTTTTAAAAATTTGCTCTGAAAAACGCATTTAACCGGCATTCTGTTAAGTTGTAGTAGTTGTGGAAAGTCGGAAGTCCCATTTTCAAAAGGGTGGTGTGTAAAGCTCTGACAGGGCCCTTTGGGCGAGAGAGGATTCTACTGCTATCAATTTTTCCCTGACTGGACACCAAATTCCCTGACCTTTCGGGTTTCGGGACCTCCCGCACGAACTCTGGTTTATGACTATCGATTATCAGTCAAGCAATATTGAAGCAGCCCTAAAACCCAGTATAAAACACTTCTAATACAATCCGTCGCCATCCAATGATGGCTTCTATCTATGTAAAACTAAGACTATACGTACATGTACGTAGTTGTAGCTCATCAATAAAGAAAACTAAGATAACTATCAATTGTTACTGTATACAGATGCTATTTTAATAAGAACGTCATTTTACATAGAATTGAACGGAAAATTTTCGGCTCTAACTCTTCAAAAAATTGAAATTTCGGGGGGGGGGTAGCCAAATTATTACGTAATTAGGGGAGGGGGGTCAGGAAATTATTACGGGCGATTATCAGGGGGGGAGGGGGGGTCCGAAAATGGGCAAAAATACCATTACGTAATTTTTGCACGCCCCCTTAGCTTTAGGTCTGTTTCAGAGACTGACGGGCCGTTTGGCTCAGCTGGCTCGGGCATGACATGCTTTCATACCTTTTCGACGGCTCAGGCCTCTTTGCCTTTGAGACCAGTTGATACTCAAGTATCGGTGCCGGTGCGATCTGTTGAGTCTAAGGTTGAAAATTCGAGCAATAAACAACTAAACGCTAAGCTCGACCGTTTGGTTTCGCAGCTAGAAATGATGCACACGGTTGTGCAAGCTCAGCAGGTTGAGATGACCATGTTCAAACAGTGGCTGCAGATGAAGCAAACGAACGCGCCGTTATCCGATTCTGTGCAATCTAGTCCTTTGATTGATTTTTCGGACTCTGAAAACATGTTTTCAACTAGGGTTTCTGACTCTTACGTGCCTAGCAACTCTGCAGCTTTGAGTCTTCCCCTGCGGTCACCCCATGATGGGCTTGTCTCATCCACTGGGAGTGATGGGATCTCGGGTGCTCAAGCTGTCAGCTTTCGTGCTGTCAGTCATGCAGATATGCCGTTTGAGTCAGCTAACCAAGTTTCGCAAGTTGGTGCTAATCGTTCAAACCCACTTTTGACCAATTTCAACCAGGGCTCAAACTTGCCAGTGCACAGAACAGTTCGTTTCGCTCCTGTTTCGTTGTATACTGAGTCTATGCCTGTGTACACCGAGCCTGTGTCTTTGAACAGTCAGTTGACTTGACACTAGTGCAGACAAACGCACAGCCAATCCCGCAATCGATGGCTCAGTTCGGTAGCTCAGTGGCTAACATGCCTGTCTCTCTCTCATTAGCTGGGGTTCAACCCTCTGTTCTGCAGCCGGTTTGTTTTGCGCAGCCTCTGCATACTCAGACAGTTTTCAGTAGCTGTCCTGGCTATTTGACTTCTCAAGGCTTGCCTTCAACTGCAAATATCAGTTCAGGTCTGGCTTTTTCACGTAACAGCGATCAAACCGCTCCCTATTCTAATCCTCAAAACGTTCAGAATTTCGGAAATTCTAGCCAGCCTTGTACTGCAGCCTTTGAGACTGGTATCAAATTGCCGAAATTAGAGATCAAACCTTTTTCGGGCAATGCCATGGACTGGCCTGAATTCTGGTCAACGTTCGAGTATGCTGTGCATAACAAACCGTCTGTTTCCCCTGCTAGCAAATTTAGCTATTTAAAGTCATTTCTCAAAGGGGAGGCGGCAGAACTCGTGAAAGGTCTGCCTCTGACTAGTGAGCGCTATCAGAGAGCGTTAACTGAACTATATGCACGTTATGGTACCGCTGAGCTGCGCATCTCTCTGCTGTTGAAAGCACTACGAGATTTGCCCCCTGTTCTTGACAGATTGGCAGACTTGCAGAAATTCGCTGATTTAGTCAAGTGACATGTCAGTGAGCTGAGACAGTTAGGACAGTCTGTTATTGATCGTGGTCTCGCCGATGCTCTGATTTGCAAACTGCCAGACAGAATGGTTCGAAAGTTGTCAGATAGATTGTACTTCTGTGGTGCTAACCACATGGAAGGTTTTCTGTGCTACCTGGACCAGGAAGTGGCCAGGCTCAGGTTCAGCTCACAGTTTGAGTTGGCTGCTTCAGATAGCATTGAGAGGTCTGACAAACCGTATTCCCCTCTGCCAACCATGAACGTACTGTCAGTGAGCCAGAGTGACCAGAGACATTGCATTTTTTGCCAGAAACGTGGTCACATGCCTTCCAGGTGTTGGGCATTTAGCACAAGGCAGAGTAGAATGCAAGCACTCAGAAAACAGTCTCGGTGCTTCAAATGCTTCAAAACAGATCACCTTGCTAAGGACTGTAAAGTATCGGTTGCTTGTTCGATCTGCCAAGGTATGCACCACATTGCTTTGTGCAATCAGACTTCGCGCACACCTCAGAAAATGCAAACTGCCTCTGCGCAACGAATGCCCAATTTTGCTAGCCAGTCTAGAAGGGGTCAGCAGAGCAGTACTTACAAATCAAACTTTCGAACTCAGAAACAGTCTGTGCCGCAGGAGAGAGCTGTGAATGCTGTTGTGCAACGGACCCATGGCTCAGAGTCCTCTGGTTCAAGCTCTGCCTCAGCTAGTCCCTCTGAAACTGTAGCTGCTTCTAGTATGGTTACAGTGGCGCCTGTTTCTCACAGTAGAAAGTCTGTGCCATTGAGAACTGCAATGGCCATAATCAGAAATGCTGACTCTGACAAGACAGTACGGGTCAGGCTGCTGTTGGACTGTGGCAGTCAAAGAACTTTCATTAGGAAGGAAATCAGCAGCCAGCTAGCTCTGAAAGTGCATGACTCGCAGTTCTATGCACTCTGTCCGTTTGGCAGTAGAAAGCCGCAGCAGTGTCGGTCAGACATCGTCTCATTTGACGTGCTCTTGCCTGATGGAACCTCTAGGGTGATCCAAGCTTCTGTCACTGATACGATTGTACCCATTCTTCAGTCAGTAGGTACCCGTTCAGTGCAGACATTGTGAGCAAGCTGCAGGGCTATGAGTTAGCAGATCCGCCATTGGATGGTGTTGACCATTCTGTCATTGATGTGCTCATTGGCAACGAGTACTATGACACGTTCATTGAGTATGGCAAACAGCCAGTCAGCGTCAGCTCAGAGCTCATGTTCATTCATACGAAATTTGGCTTGGTGCCATCTGGCTCTCATTCAGTGTGTGAGCAGGATTCTGGTAGTGAATTTGTTGCCTTTGTGCAATCTTCTCCAGTGGGCGGCGGGGGGGGGGGGGGGGGGGGGGGTGGTGGGGGGGGTTTTGTGGGTGGGGGGGTGGTGCGGCCGTCGTTGTTTCGTTGGCCCATGGATTTGGGGGCCGTCGCACCCAAGGCCCGCGCTGTCATGCCCAAGGCCCGTTCCATCACGCTCAAAGCCAGTACTGTCGACCACATCTAGATCGACCGCAAGTTCTGAGCTCGGAGCTCGGGCAGTTGCTGTCACTCTGTCAGCAACAGATGTCAGCCGTCCGAGCTAGCCAGGTGAAGCAAGGTCCTCGTGTCGTCAGAGCTCCGCGGTGGGTGGCCAGTCAGCTGCTTTTCAAAGCAAAGAAGCGCGCGCGAGGCAAACGAGGCAAGAAGAAGAGAACTGCCAAGCCGCCACCACCCAACCAAGCCAAGCCGTTGGAAGAAGAGGACGAGAAAGAGGAGGACGAGGATGATGGAATGGTGTGGAGCGGGCGAGAGGACAATGACGATGACAGCCAGGGCCCCAGTGCAGGAACCTCTGCTGCCCCGAACGTGTCGTGCCCAGGAGAGCACGACAAAGCTAGTTTTTATTGAAGTTTGTTTTGTTATTAGATGGCACCTTTGTTGTTTTAAATTGGTACGTTACCGTACTTTGTTGATGGTGCCTTTAGGTCAGACCAAATTTTTAATGCAGTTGTGTGTGTACAACGCTGTCACCCCTTTCACAGTTTCGAATGGTTATTTTGGTAGGTCAGTCGGACGGAGACTGTTTTAGTGTCAGTGTGTGTGCCTAGTAGTGGTGTGTGTGGCAAGAAGCTGTCTAGTGTGGCCGGGCGTGCCAAGTAAAGCTAGTATCGCGGTCTGTTTCTTTCTTTCTTCTTGTTCTGCCTGTACTGGGCCGGCCGGACAAGAAAATCATTTCGCCTGAGGGGTGTCAAATTTTCAAATTATAAGGAGCTGGCTGGAGGGTGTAGCGGCGGCTGATGGGGGTTGAGAGGATGGTAATCTAAAAAGTCCGATTTTTTGCTAGAATTAAGGTTTTTGGCTAATTTTTCGTTTAAATAGGTTGAAATAAGCTAGTCTGAGCTAAATATCACCTAACCTAGTCATACTTTTATCAAAATATTCTTCCAAAATACCCTGAAGGGGCTTGCGGTAGCCTGAGGGACAGTAGGTCAGAGCCTGAAGCGGGTAAATCCCCTCGCCCTTCTCAGCTACCTTTGTCCATATCTGTTGTTGACTTAACTTCGTTTGGTTTTCATCCTGGTAACTGTTATAGCATCCTTGCTTAGTTGGAAGCAAAGCTGAAGGTGTTAGCCGCCAAAATCAGGCCTTTTTAAATATACTTAATGTACTTAATTTAATTAAATGTGGTAAGTAAATTATAATTAAATTAAATTTCTCTCAGATGTGGTAAGTAAATTTTAATTTAATTATATTTCTCTGGGCATGTGGCTAGACCTAATTCGTAGTACTACAAACTACTAACTACAAACTACATATTTTCGGCAATTATGACCTCATCAAGACTACAAATTAACTAAGACTACATATTATTTTGGCTGACTACAAATTAACTACAAACTACTTTTTCATAATTTGCTAATTTGTAGTCAAATTGTAGTCATTTTTCTTGGAAATTTTCGATTTTTTAATGTAATTTTATATAAATTGAGTCCCCAATCGGCCTTTGAGCTGTCTTGAGCTTATGATAATGTTACCAAATACCAAAAACGAAGCTATTTTTCTGTTGAAAGATCGATTTTCAAATTTTCCCGCCTTTTTACCCGTATAAATTTTCAAAGAAAGGTGACCACATGATTCGCTGTTGCACTTTCGTTCGTGTTTTTTAAAAAATATCTCATTCTATTATTAAAAAATACCAAGTGTTCAACATTGAAATTCTGTTAAACATTGAATTCCGTCTGTTTCTTTTCAGAAATATCTATTAGAGGAGACGATTTTTTTTCACAGAAGAACAACTAACAGGCTTCCGGTTATTAATTTTGCAAAGCATTTCTATGATTGATTGTTCAATTGGCAAAAATTTGCAGTAATTTAGAATTTCTGACGTTTGGTAACCTGACTACAAATTGATTACAAACTAAAACTACATATTTTTGAACCTGAATTTGTCAACTACAAACTAAGACTACAAATTATTTTCGCGAAAATATTTAACTACAAACTAAGACTACAAATTGAAATTCTCTGAGGAAATAGGTCTACATGTGGTAAGTAAATTATAATTTAATTATATTTAAAATGAATTTACTTAGCAACAGTATTACAGAAGCCTATTTTGGGCTCAAGAAACCCTGTTTAGGCTCTCAGAGACCCAGATTAGGGTTCCAGAACCCTATTTAGGGCTTCAGAAACCCTAATTAGAGTTTCAGAAACACAAATTTGGGTTCCGGAACCCTATTTAGGGCTTTTGAAATCCTAAATTACAGTTTATAAGTATTGAAACCCTGAAATTTAGCAGTTTTTAACCCAAAATAGGGTTTCAGAAACCCCCCAAAATCCGGCTCGGGGGTTTTTTTGCCGAAAATCGGGCTTGGGGGGCAAACCCCCCCCCCCCCCCCCAAAAAAAAAAAACCCAACTACATGTATGCCAGCGATTGCGGCATTGGAGCCGCACTTAGCCAGATTCAGCCCAATGGCAGGGAGCAACCTGTGGCCTATGGTAGCCTTACCCTAGATGACACACAACGCAACTACTCTGCAAGCGAGAGAGAAGCTCTGGCTGCCACGTACTCCGCTGAATACTTTGAGAAGTTTCTGCTGGGCCACCACTTCATGCTCAGAACTGACCACCAAGCTCTCACCTCATTGCTGAAGCAGTATGGCAATGGCAGGAAGAGTGGCAAGTTCGAACGTTGGTTTGAGCACCTCAGTGTTTTCATCTTCACTCTGCAGCACACACCTGGCAAAGCCAACATTGTGGCAGATGCCCTCAGCCGCATCCCTGAGTCAAATCGAGCCAAGCAAGCAACCAAGCAACCAGAGGTGTGGCAGACCCGGTCATCAAGGCACTACACGCTGTGACTGAGCTGCTCAATGGGCCAACCTGGGCTAGCCTGAAGAAGCTCACAGCAAGGGACAGGACACTGCAGCAGGTGATGGAACACCTAAAACGCAGTACTCCCAAGGAACGGTTGCCTCCAGCACTTAGCCCCTACAAGTCTGTCTGGCATTCTTTGCTTTGACTCAAGAAGATGGATGCATTTCGCGTGAAGGTCGTGTGGTGGCGCCTCAAGCACTGTGGCAGACGATTTTACATCTTGCGCACATGGGCCACCCAGGAATTGACAGGATGAAACGTCTGCTCCACACGTGTTACTGGTGGCCTGGTATGGACACACAGGTCGGACACACTGTCAAGGCATGCCAACCATGTGAGCAGAGATCAAAATCCACACCACACGTGAAACAGCCAGTTCAGGAGTGAGTGACCAAGGCCTACCACTCCATGGACTGAGCTCGCCATTGACATCACAGGCCACTTTGCCAATGCGCCAAATGGATGTGGATATTGTGTACTCCTGGTCGACTACATGAGCAACTTTCCAGAAGTGTTGTGGACTGAGGACACCACAAGCACTACCATCATTAACTGGCTGAAGGAAGTGTTCGCCCACTATGGTCACCCAGCCCAGTTACTCAGTGACAACGGTCCTCAATTCATCAGCCATGAATTTTTCAACTTCTTGGCCAGCAGGGGCATCAGACACATGCGCATCACGCCATACAGTCCAGAGCGAAATGGACTGGTGGAATGGTTCAATTGGACATTAAAGGGTGTTGTGGAGACACTGCCACCTGACCCCAACCGCTATGTCTGGGATGCTGCCATGCTCGATTTCCTGGCTAGCTACAGAGCTACACCAACCACCCAAGGGAAGAGTCCATCTGAGCTGCTCTTTGGATGGACAGCCTGCCTGACATTCCAGTTTCCACAGCCGACTGCAAAATCTACACCAGACATGGTCAGAAAACCTCAATCGCAGTCACGGGAGTCACCAGTGGACCGACAGCTAATTGGCAAGCTGTACTACCCTGGGCCATATCGGAAGGGAGACAAGGTCCATGTAAGAAGACCAGCTGTGCAAGTCTGAAAGGGACAGTCACCTTACACTTCGCCTCTGAGGATCTTGGAAATACTTGGCTTTTGGACCTACCGACTAGAAGATGGTCAAGTTGTCAATGCTCGCCATTGCAAGCGCCATTACACCTATACCAGTAGCCCATCCAAGGATGAGGATACGTCGCAAATGGCCAGACCAAACAGACAGGCTGGAGGTGGGCAACAGACTCCCCCTCGATCGCCACCTCAGCAACAGCCTCAGTTAGCCACGCCATTCTATACGCCACCACAGCAACGTTACAATCTGAGAGACCGGCAGCAGATAAAGGCACCCCAACGTTTGACCTACAATTTGTGATACGTTGTTGTGAAGACTTACGTTATTTTTACCGTTCTGCCGGCACACCGCCTCTTTCTCAGAGGAAGGGGGTGGTGTCGTGAGAGTGCATACATATTGTAGTTGTGTCGACACGTTTCAGGTGTGATTGGGTATTTACATGTAGCGGTGATTTACCTTAGCTATCACCCTTGAGTTGTAATAGACCTTTGCGGTAACTGGCAGGTCAGCCATCAGCGCTGCCCTGTCAGATCATTTGGTCTGTGCGTTGGTGTTTGTTATTGCCTCACTACCTCGTCATTTTTTGTTACATAAAAGCCCAGCCGGTCTCGTTGCCTAACCTACACTGCACCATTCCCGATCAACATTCTCGCGCCTACAACCACGAACGACCAACGCGTCACTAGGCATACCTATTTCACAGATACAGACCGCATCTGGAAAAACAAGAGGGGAAACATAGTTTGGCATCAAAGACCAGCTCATTTCGTAATTTTTAGATAAAGAAATGGTTGGCATTACAGATTTTTGGCTAAATTACTGTTTGCATGTTCAAATTTGTTCTTTCTAATGTGGTATACCTAGCTGTTTGTAGTCCTGTCCTAGCTTTACAATCTAAAATTTTCAGAATTTGAAAACTCTCAATTGAAATTTCCATTATTGCGAGTTGAGTTTAGAGTCTCATGCCATTCATCTCCATTCTGTAAGTGGAAAGCATACATGTAACAGGGGGGTCTGCCTCCCACCCGACTTAGGCCAGATGCCCTCGAGACGATTTCCCCGACCCGCTCCGATTTTTCTTGCAAGTAAATTTTCGAGCAAATTTTTTGAATTTTTTTACAATTTCAGGCACAAAAATTGCCAAAACAGCCTGCAAAGCAGCATTTTTTAGCTGTATTTCAGCCCAAATTAGCGATTTTTTGGCGGTTTTTAGCCAAAAAATTGCGATTTTTTCGATTTTTGAGCGTTTTTTAGTGCCCAACCCCATCCCAAAATTTTTTTCTCAGACCCCCAACTAGACCTATTTCTTTTACAAATTTTAAATAGTAGTCGTAGTTAGTAGTCTCAAAAAATCGCCAAAAATAATTAGTAGTCTTAGTTAGTAGTCTCAAAATTTCTCGATTTTGAATATGTAGTCCTAGTTAGTAGTCAATTTGTAGTCAGCAAAATTTTGAATAAAATTACCAAATTTTTAGGTTTATGATATAAAACAAGAATTTGAAAATCTAAAATAGTGAACCAAACAAAGGAGAGCTGGACATTTAAAGAATATCATTTTTTTTCTACCAGGTGTGATGCCAGAAATGCCTGTTAATTTCTACTATGAAAGTTTCAAATTTAGGATTAACTTCAAAATACACGGTTTTCTTGCTTACAACTTCAAAAGATATATTTTCGTTATTATTCAACCTATATTATATTTTGTTTACCAAGAAACAAACAAACTTGCTCTTTACTTTGTTTAGAAACGGTCAGAAATTCAATAAATATTCCAAAATACAACAGGAAAATTGCTTTTGAATGACCAAAAAGTTGTCAAAACTAGTGAAAAGCTCAATTAACAAAAATCCCCCGATAAAATGGCACCATTTCCGTTTCTAAATGGCTAATGTGCATGATTATGATCAAATAAATGCCAGAAATTGCTGACTACTAATTCACAAATTCAAAAGGTATTTTGTAGTCAATTTGTAGTCACTAAATCTGAATATGTAGTCGTAGTCAATTTGTAGTCTTGATGACATCATAAAACCCCAAAAATTAGTGGTTAGTGGTTAGTAGTTAGTAGTCACTACAAAATAGGTCTACCCCAACCCCCTCCTCCCTTCAGCGGAAGACCTGTTACATGTATGGTGGAAAGAGAAGCTTTGATCTCTGTAAAGTATGGATTTATGTAGAGCATAAACTGCCTCAAGGGATTTTTTACTTTTAGTTTGATGAAAAATTAACAAAAACGTGACGACTATCCTAAACACAGAAACCCAGTCCAGTCGGTTTGGCTGTTTTGGGATGTTAATTGTGCCACCTTAGTTTGAACAATTGCGCTAAAAACTCCAGATATTCATGAAGCAATGAGGCGCTTGCAGAAATTCGCAAATTCGCTAAACTAAACGGTAACTCTTTCTTATATGCACAGTTCAAAAACCCAAAATCGGCCAAAGTAGCCCTCTTTGAAATTTGTACTTTTTGGACGAGTACTTTATGGATTTCTCCGCGCCAAATAGATAAAACAACTATTTGAATCGTTTAACGTTCTTCAAAACATAAGTATATACTGCACAATAGGTCAGCGACACGTTTGACGAAAAATATGCAAACTAAAATATGCAAAATTTTGATATCAGGGTCAATTTGCTGACGAGCATTATCCGACTTCTTTAAGTTAAACCGACTCTTGTCTAGAGGTAGGGGTTCAATAGTCTGAATTTGACCCACCCCTCCTCCTCGCCACACGCACACACTAGTGTAGGTTTGTATATTCAAATATACATATACAAATTTGTATATATATACAAATGTTTTGGATATACAGGGTGTGCCAAAAAAAAACAACCCAGCAGAGTTTTTGCTGTAGCAACCGCAAATCGCACCCGATTTGAATGAATCCTTTTTTAAATGAAAGATAAATAAATTCTTGAAAGATTGATGTAACGATTATTAAGATAGCCTGCTTAGTTCCTGAGATATTGGCTCTCAAATTCAAAACAGAGATTTTAGCAATGAACAAGAGTGATAAAGAACAACCCAGCAGTTTTTTTACTTTTGCAACCATGAATCTGAACGGATTTGAATGAATCCTTTTTTGAATGAAAGACTGATAAATTCTTCAAAGATTGGTGCAATTTTTATTGAGATTCACAGTTTAGTTCTTGAGATATTTGCCTTCTAAGTCGAAACAGATTTTGGCAAAGAACAAGAGCGATTCCATTGAATTTAATAATAAAGCAGATTCCTACTGCTAGGGCTAATGATACTTTAGTGTTGAAGTAAACCGAGTTTCTGTGTCACCAGTAAAGCCTCCAAGAGCCCTTCGCAGTAGCAGGAATCCGTTTTATTATGAAGTGCAGAATAATAAAAAAATCCCTCTTGTTCACTGCCAAAATCACTGTTTTGATTTTGAGAGCCCATATCTCAGGAACTAAGCAGGCTATCTTGTTAAACGGTACATCAATCTTTCAAGAATTTATTTATCTTTAATTTAAAAAAGGATTCATCCAAATCGGTTGAGATTTGCGGTTGCTACAGCAAAAACTCTGCTGGGTTGTTTTTTTTTTGGCACACCCTGTACATATACAGGGTGGCCCATTTATCTATTCCCGGTTTCATATAACCATAACTTTTTTCCAGTCAGATCGATTTTATTAAAACTTTACATACAAATGTCTTAACACTTCAAATTTTTACAGTTAAAATTTAAAATTAATCCTTCACTCTGGTCGCTAGTTATGCGTCTCCACGTGGCCGCCACTTTTTTCGATCACTTTCTCCAGCCTCAGTCGGTACTCCAGCATAGTCTTCTGCCGCATCTCGACCGTAATCTCTTCAAAGGCCATCCTGATGCGCTCTTTCAGTTCTGGAATGTCAGCCGGTCGCGTGGCATAGACTTTTGACTTGATAAAGCCCCATAAGAAAAAGTCGCAGGGCGTTAAGTCCGGGCTGCGTGGTGGCCAGGGCATGTTGGGGGATCCGCGGCCCATCCAGCGGTTTGGGAACCACTCGTTGAGCCATGCACGCACCGCCAGGCCCCAGTGGGGAGGCGCCCCATCCTGCATAAAAAGCAGCTCCTCTTCCATTCCACTTTCAACCACCGCTGGCCAAAACTCGTCGCGCAACATCGCCAGATAGCGCTCCGCGTTGACATTTTCGTCAAAGAAAAACGGGCCAAAGACACCACCCTGCCAGATGCCGGCCCAAACTGTCGTACGCGGTGAGTGCAGCGGCTGCTCGGTCACCCAGTCGGGGTTGGCAGGAGCCCAGTAACGGTGGTTGTGCCGGTTTACACCACCATCCAGATGGAAATGTGCTTCATCCGAGAAGGTGAGCAGCGCAAGGTGCATTGGGTCGGCAGCGATGCGTTCCAGCTCCTCCTCAGCAAACTGCAGCCGATTGGCACGGTCCTCATCATAAAGAGTCTGCACCACCTGCACTTCATATGGGTGCCAACGAAGGTCCTTGAGAATGCGTTGGATTGTGGTGCGGCTCATGGCCAGACCAAGGGCGGCGCGTCTTGTTGACAAATGCGGGTCATCAGTGAAATGCTGCTCGACTCTGGCAACGTTTTCATCCGATCGAGCAGTCAGAGTCCGCTTTCGGCTGATATCCTGCACACTTCCGGTCTCCATGAACATGCTGTGCCATTTCAGAATGGATTTATTCGAAGGCGCATCTTTGTTGAACTCCGCGCGGAATTTTCTTTGAACCGCTACCACACTCTGCATCCAATCAAACCACACCACGCATTTAGCACGCTCCTTTATGGTAAAAGACATTCTATAATTAAAAAATTAAACGGAATATAAAGGGTTTCTAAAGCATCGATACAAAAATTGTCATCAGAAGGCAGAAAGAAACAAATCGCCAGCCTCGTTCTGTACTACCACAGTGCAATAACGAACTTTTGAAAAGTTTACTGTTATTCAGACATTTCATGTCAGAACGCGCTAAAATTTTAACAGTAAAAACTTGAAGTATCAGGGTGTATCTATACAAAATTTCAGCAAAATCGGTCTGTGTAGGAAAAAGTTATGTCCTAATGAAACTGGGAATAGATAAATGGGCCACCCTGTACATATACAAACGGACTGTTGATGCAATATTCAATATACATATACAAACAGACTTGATATACAAACAGTTTGTATATTTTCATTTGTATATTTTTGCTGTAAGTAGTTCAGCACATTTTGGCCACTTTCGTACGGTAATTGAGATATTTTTACAGTTTCTTCGGGTGTTTTTGTATTTTGAACCTAGGTCTTCAACTTTTCCAGAAGAATTTGTTAAATTTGCGGTTTAGCCTGGTCTGCATTAAGACCAAGTATTATTCATCTTCGCTTTAGAAGTATTTCGCAATGAGTTTTGCTGTTTGAAACGAAAAAATAGAATAGTAGGCACACTCAACGACGAAATTGATAATCGAATCCCACACGTTTCCCTTTTCGTTTCATCCCAGTTATAAACGTGTTATTATTTTTTCAGATAAACCCGTTCATCCATTCTCCCTATGATGCGTAATAACGATTTCAGGGGCTATTTCTGCTTAAAACTATACCTACAGTATGTACGAGCCTAGTAGGCCTGAATCGAAGACTAAAGCCAGAACCTAAGCCTTAACATACCTGTTAACCTAAAACTAAGGGGTGTACCTAAAGTGTAAGTTTGAATTTGTTGCTAGCATTTGTATTACTTAAAGATTTTCGACTTACCCACACCGCACAAAAAATTTCTTGATATTACAGACCTAAAAAGCCTGAGTTTTAGCAACAACATAAATTTTAGCTTGTAAAAATCTTAGACTGAGGGCAGTATCACTTAATAGAGTTCGCACCGGTTGGGAGAACTGCCTGAAATCGGAATACACTCATGCAATTTGAGAATATTTGATATTCTACCGTTGTCAAGTAAATTAAAATTAAAATTAAATTAAATTCGAAAATAATTTACTCCCAAAGAGTAAATTAAATGGCAAGTAAATTAAAATAAAATTAAATCTCTGAGGAAAATGTCGAATCAAGTAAAAAGTAAATTTAATTAGATTGAAAAGCCCGAAAAATTTACTTTCAATTTACTACTAATTTACTTCTATTTGCTTCATTGACCATTCGATCTGTGGTAGTTTTGGCTCTCGCGTATTACTTTGTGTGATTCTTTGCCTTTTCTGTCTGCCTATTTAACCGCAGAATGTACAGTACATATATGTTCTCACTGTTGGAAACCCAGCTACAATGCAGCAGATCAGTGTTGTGCCTAGCTCAAATTTCTGAAACTCGGTAAGTATTCAGTAAGTAAATCCAGATTTTTTGAAATTCAATAAGTACGAGTAAGTACTGGGTTTTTCAAAGAAAACCCGGTAAGTACTCAGTAAACAATTCAGTAAACTCGGTAAAACCTTCAAAATTCAGAAATATACAATTTGTCTGAAAATGTTTACCTGATATAGCTGTTAGCTACTAGAATCCTTTTTCAGTGTTGATAGATTACTTTAAGATAATGTAGCTCGACTTTTCAGAATTACAATAATGTTTCGTGTTTTTTTACATTATTTACTGTGCTAATTGGCATGCAGCGAAAGTCTTAGAATATGCATATTATGCATAGTAGGGCCCGACCGGATATCCGGATCCGGATCCGGATCCGGCCGGATATGGCCATATCCGGATCCGGTACCGGATCCGGATATTACCTGCCGGATATGCCGGATATCAGTCACAGATGAGAAAACGTGATTTTTTACGTATTTGAACATAAAATTAGATTAGTTACAGTCATTTTAGGATATTTTTCGCTATTTAACTGCACAAAATGCCAAAAACCCACTCTCAAAATATCACCAGAGTGCGGAATCGCTTTGCACATACATTGTACATCACTGGTGGTTTATCTTTGCCACTTAGAGTAAGGCTTCTCGTAAACCCTTTTTACCCGTACAATATGTCCCTATTTGTCTTCCCCTTACTTATTGGCTTGCTCAGGATTTTGCAAAAGGAAGTATTAAATTCTTAGATCTCTGGTTGAGCCACGGTTGACCGGCTTTCGCTATTGAAATTACCAAACTTCACTTTTTTTTAAATTTCTCGAGAATTAGTCAAGCCTAGTGCACCAAACTTCAACACATAAAATCCCCCGAATTTTGGCACCTACCGGAGAGTGCTGCATAGGGTACCCCTCCAGATAGCGTACCCGGGGTACACTAACTGGCACTTAGTGCCGGATTGTGTACCCAGGGTACACTATTTGGAGACAGGTTTTATGTCATGGGTGTCCAAAATTTCCAACATTACGGTAGATTTAAAGCAGGTCTACGTATATTTTTTTGCGAATTTTCAACCGTTTTTACTGATACAAACCTCACAAGAATGGAAACTTTGAGCAACCACTCTCATTTTCATGGCAAAAACAGTAATCTCGATTGGAAAATTGCATTTTTGCTCAGAAATCGTGAAAACAAGCAGTTTAACATGATTTGGCTAAGTGCCAGTTAGTGTACCGGGTACACTATCTGGATCTCATTTTTGTTGCGGAAAATGCTAAGTGCTGGTTAATGTACCCGGGTACCCAATGCAGCACTCTCCGGTATAGTCCAAATTTCGGCCTATTTGGTCAAAATTTGCAGAAATGGCAGTAAAAAGAAATGTGATCATTTTTTGAGACACCCTGTATGTGGTTTATTGCATTGTAAAAAATTTTAAGTTGATCAATCATATCCGGCATATCCGGATCCGGATCCGGCCGGATATGGGCATATCCGGATCCGGATCCGGATCCGGTAGAAATTTGTATCCGGTCGGGCCCTAATGCATAGTGACTAGAGGCTGCGGCTTTAGATGAAAAACTTGGCCAAATTGGTAGGTGAAGATTTGTTCCAATTTTCGGCATTTCCTCACAGTTCATACATGTAATAGGGGGGTCTGCCCCCCACCCGACTTAGGCCAGACCCCCCAGATGGGGACCCCCCCCCCCCCCCGAGACGATTTCACCGACCCCCCTCCGATTTTTCTGGCAAGTAAATTTTCGAGCAAATTTTTGCAATTTTTTACACTTCCACACACAAAAATTGCCAAAATCGCCTGCAAAACAGCACTTTTTAGCTGTATTTCAGTCCAAATTAGCGATTTTTGGCAATTTTTAGCCAAAAAATTGCGATTTTTCTCGATTTTTGAGCGTTTTTTGGTGCCCACCCCCCTCCGCCAAAATTTTGGCTCAGCCCCCCCCCCCCGGCCGGCGCCAGACCCCCCCCAACCCCGCCTCCCCCCATCGGCGGATGACCTGTTACATGTATGTCACAGTTCATCAGACTGATGCAAAAACGTCAATCAAAATATAGCTAATAGTAGTAGATATAGTTTCTACTTCTATAGTCTTCGCGCCTGATAGTCTGTTTGCAATTCTGCCGCGCAAAGAAAGCTTAGGTTATGCACAAGCAGTGAAAATTGCAAAAAATTGTGTGTTTTCTTCGTTAGCAGATCTATTAGCGAAAGAAAAACCGTATATTTTCTTGCACAGATGCGGCGAGCTACCTATTGCAGAAGCTTTTACTCAGTAAACAACTCGGTAAATTACCGAGTACCAAGTTTACCGAATTTTTTTCTAATTGAGTAATTCAAAATTGAAACTCGCTATTCAGTAAGTAAAATTAAGAAAAATTTTTACCGGTAAGTAAAAGTACTTACTTTAATTCAAAATAACTAAGTACCGAGTAACTTTTACTCAGTAAATTTGCTGGGAACAACACTGCAGCAGATACTATTCAACTCATAATTTTGCTCTGAAATTTTTTGATATTTCTGAGGACTGTGTCCTTCCATGACCTGTGTTAACTAAAACAAATAAGGAATCTCACTCATGCCAGATTCTAGGTGGGTAGAATTTGGCAAACTGGCAATGCTCACTAATATTTAGTCTGCAAAATAGAATAGACATTTTACCGCCCTGAAGTTATGGACTAAAACCTGCTGATTTCTATTATGTATATCGTACAGTAATTGGTCAGGGCCAGGGGGGGGACCCAACCACGACAAATCTTGAAATATGTGCCGGGCCACTTCCGGTGACCGACATTCAAACGGTTGCCATTCGCCCAATTCTCAAGCTATCGACAAGCGGCTTGAGTGAGACAGAGGGCAGCAGGAAGGACGCAGCCGGAAAACAAAAACCGGAGCAAAGAGGAGAGCGGGCCCGAGAAAGACGGAAGAGAAAAGCAAACGGAAAAAAACGAAGCAAGAAAAGAAAACGACAGACGAAGCCGAGGAGGCAAGGAGCCGCGGCAAGAAAAAACGGCGAAAGAGCAACGAAGCAGCCGGGCAACCAAGGCCGGAGAGACCAAACAGGCACAGGCGGAGATAAGAAGAGAAACAAAAAAGAGAGAGGCCAGCGAGAGGACAGCGAACGAAAAACCGCAAAAAAGGAGGGGAGGGCGGCCGAGAGAAACGAAACCAAAAGAAGAAAGAGAAACAAAACGAGAGAAAACCGCAAGGCAAAAACGCCAAAAACGGACGAAACACTAAAGACCAACGTACTGGCGATGAGCGATGAGAAGGAAGGAAAAAAGAGCCAAAAAAGAGACGCCAGAAAACGGAAAACGGAAAGAGAGCGGGGGCGCCCGCAAGCGGGGGAAGAAAACAGAGAGGAGCGGAGGACAAAAGGAAAAAGAGAGGGAACCAGACAAACACGGACGGACCAGAGAGCCAACGGCGAGACGGAATGCGGAAAGAGACAAAAAAAAGAAGAATGAAAAGACGCGCCGGAGACCAAAAGGCCGAGGGACAGCCGAGGCGCGGGCCGGGACAAACCAGCAGCACGAGCAGAGACCAGAGGGACCCGGAAACGGCACAGCCAAACAGAAACGCGCACGACGAGCAAAAAGCACCAACGAGAACGGCCAGAAAAGAAAAGGCCAAAGCCACGAGGGGAAGAAAAACGGGAAAACGCAAAAAAAAACGAGACGCAAACACCGAGAAGGACACCCAGACAAAAACGCCAAAGGACGGGACCAACGGCAGGCAGAGGAGGGAGAGGAGGGGAAGCCGGAGGGAAAAGGGGAAGAGAGGGGCCGAAGGAAACGAGGAAAAAAAAAGGAGGGAACAAGGCGAAAGCGGCAACGGGCAACAGAGAAAGAAACACCAAAACGAGCAAGCCAAAAGAAGGGGAAGACAAAAGGGACAAGACGAGGAAAAGGGACGAGAAGCAAAGGGCAAAGAAAACCACAGGAGACAAGAGGCAAAGCGACCGGGAAGAGAGGGGGGCGAGGAGAAAGGCGAAAAATACCAAAATGAGAAAAAGTCAAAACGAAAAAATCACGCCCGGACGAACGGCTACGGCGGAATACAGGCGGACGGACGGAAGGACGGCGGACGGACGGACGGAACGGCAGGCCAAGTAATATGCTACAAGAATGCATGCCAAAGACAGAAAATGAAAAAAACACGAAACAAGTAATCGAAAAGCGGCACACAAAGAACATCAACACGAAAAAAGGACAGAGCAACAGAACAGGTAACATCAGACAAGATACGAGAGAGACCGAACGAGACGAGACACCGGGTCGAAAAACCCAGACACCGAAGATCAAAAAAACGGATACACGAACACCGAGCAGAAGAGCAGGCACAACACGACGCGCGAGCGAGTCCAACAGGAGACATAGACGTACATCGCAAGAAAAGGCAGACAGAAAAGGCAAAGAATCACACAAAGAATACGCGAGAGCCAAAACACCACAGACGAGGCAATGAAGCAAAAGAAGAAAGAGAAGAAAGAATCGGGCAAAATACACGATCGACATCCAGAGATATAATACGCCAACGGGAGAAACGAAAAAACGACAACGGAGATACAATACCAAGCTGGTGTATCCGATCAGGCGTCCCCAACCGGTGCGACCATGGCGTGATACGCGGAGATACAAGAAAAGGGCAAACAGGAGGCGAATACAAGAAATGGCGGGGGGAAGCGAAAAAAGAATACAAAAGAACAAATCAAAACAGGACACCCAGAGGAACAGGAGAAGGAGGCGGAGCCGACAGGCACAGGCGAAGAGGAAGAAGAGAAATTATATTTGTGTTGAGTGTGTATTTTTTTTTTTGTTTAAAGATTTGGATATTTAGTGAGATGATATATTGGTTTATGGACAGGTAAACGTTTAATTTTTGGAAGTTGAGAAGGTTAATACAAAAACACGAGAATGTAAATATTTTACGTACGAAGTGGCATGTGTGATATTAAGAAATATACTGAAAATATACAAACTGTTTGTATATCAAGTCTGTTTGTATATGTATATTGAATATTGCATCAACAGTCCGTTTGTATATGTACAGGGTGGCCCATTTATCTATTC
Source organism: Sabatieria punctata (assembly GCA_030248155.1). Lineage (NCBI taxonomy): Eukaryota > Metazoa > Nematoda > Chromadorea > Araeolaimida > Comesomatidae > Sabatieria > Sabatieria punctata. The sequence continues at coordinate 20,307 of JASANB010006198.1, forward strand.
CCAGTTTCATTAGGACATAACTTTTTCCTACACAGACCGATTTCGCTGAAATTTTGTATAGATACACCCCGATACTTCAAGTTTTTACTGCTGCAAATTCTTAGCGCGTTCTGACATGAAATGTCTGAATAACAGTAAACTTTTCAAAAGTTCGTTATTGCACTGTGGTAGTACAGAACGAGGCTGGCGATTTGTTTCTTTCTGCCTTCTGATGACAATTCTTGTATCGATGCTTTAGAAACCCTTTATATTCCGTTTAATTTTTTTAATTATAGAATGTCTTTTACCATAAAGGAGCGTGCTAAATGCGTGGTGTGGTTTGACTGGATGCAGAGTGTGGTAGCGGTTCAAAGAAAATTCCGCGCGGAGTTCAACAAAGATGCGCCTTCGAATAAATCCATTCTGAAATGGCACAGCATGTTCATGGAGACTGGAAGTGTGCAGGATATCAGCCGAAAGCGGACTCTGACTGCTCGATCGGATGAAAACGTTGCCAGAGTCGAGCAGCATTTCACCGATGACCCGCATTTGTCAACAAGACGCGCCGCCCCCTTGGTCTGGACATGAGCCGCACCACAATCCAACGCATTCTCAAGGACCTTCGTTGGCACCGCATATGAAGTGCAGGTGGTGCAGACTCTTTATGATGAGGACCGTGCCAATCGGCTGCAGTTTGCTGGAGGAGGAGCTGGAACGCATCGCTGCCGACCCAATGCACCTTGCGCTGCTCACCTTCTCGGATGAAGCACATTTCCATCTGGATGGTGGTGCAAACCGGCACAACCACCGTTACTGGGCTCCTGCCAACCCCGACTGGGTGACCGAGCAGCCGCTGCACTCACCGCGTAATGGCGAGCAGTTTGGGCCGGCATCTGGCAGGGTGGTGTCTTTGGCCCGTTTTTCTTTGACGAAAATGTCAACGCGGAGCGCTATCTGGCGATGTTGCGCGACGAGTTTTGGCCAGCGGTGGTTGAAAGTGGAATGGAAGAGGAGCTGCTTTTTATGCAGGCGGGGCGCCTCCCCACTGGGGCCCGGCGGTGCGTGCATGGCTCAACGAGTGCGTCCCCAACCGCTGGATGCGCCGCGGATCCCCCAACATGCCCTGGCCACCACGCAGCCCGGACTTAACGCCCTGCGACTGGCGGGGCCTTTATCAAGTCAAAAGTCTATGCCACGCGACCGGCTGACATTCCAGAACTGAAAGAGCGCATCAGGATGGTCTTTGAAGAGATTACGGTCGAGATGCGGCAGAAGACTATGCTGGAGTACCGACTGAGGCTGGAGAAAGTGATCGAAAAAAGTGGGGGCCACGTGGAGACGCATAACTAGCGACCAGAGTGAAGGATTAATTTTAAATTTTAACTGTAAAAATTTGAAGTGTTAAGACATTTGTATGTAAAGTTTTAATAAAATCGATCTGACTGGAAAAAGTTATGGTTATATGAAACAGGGAATATATAAATGGGCAACTCTGTATATGTACAGTGTGCCAAAAACAATCAGCAGTTTTGCTGTAGCAACCGAAATCTCAACCGATTTGGATGAATCCTTTTTAAATTAAAGATAAATAAATTCTTGAAAGATTGATGTACCGTTTAACAAAGATAGCCTGCTTAGTTCCTGAGATATGGGGCTTTTTTCAAAATCAAAACAGTGATTTTGGCAGTGAACAAGAGGGATTTTTTATTATTCTGCACTTCATAATAAAACGGATTCCTGCTACTGCGAAGGGCTCTTGGAGGCTTTACTGGTGACACAGAAACTCGGTTTACTTCAACACTAAAGTATCATTAGCCCTAGCAGTAGGAATCTGCTTTATTATTAAATTCAATGGAATCGCTCTTGTTCTTTGCCAAAATCTGTTTCGACTTAGAAGGCAAATATCTCAAGAACTAAACTGTGAATCTCAATAAAAATTGCACCAATCTTTGAAGAATTTATCAGTCTTTCATTCAAAAAAGGATTCATTCAAATCCGTTCAGATTCATGGTTGCAAAAGTAAAAAAACTGCTGGGTTGTTCTTTATCACTCTTGTTCATTGCTAAAATCTCTGTTTTGAATTTGAGAGCCAATATCTCAGGAACTAAGCAGGCTATCTTAATAATCGTTACATCAATCTTTCAAGAATTTATTTATCTTTCATTTAAAAGGGATTCATTCAAATCGGGTGCGATTTGCGGTTGCTACAGCAAAAACTCTGCTGGTTGTTTTCTTTTTGGCACACCCTGTATATCCAAAACATTTGTATATATGCACAAATTTGTAGCTCTGTATAGACTGAATATACAAACCTACACTAGTGTGTGCGTGTGGCGAGGAGGAGGGGTGGGTCAAATTCAGACTATTGAACCCCTACCTCTAGACAAGAGTCGGTTTAACTTAAAGAAGTCGGATAATGCTCGTCAGCAAATTGACCCTGATATCAAAATTTTGCATATTTTAGTTTGCATATTTTTCGTCAAACGTGTCGCTGACCTATTGTGCAGTATATACTTATGTTTTGAAGAACGTTAAACGATTCAAATAGTTGTTTTATCTATTTGGCGCGGAGAAATCCATAAAGTACTCGTCCAAAAAGTACAAATTTCAAAGAGGGCTACTTTGGCCGATTTTGGGTTTTTGAACTGTGCATATAAGAAAGAGTTACCGTTTAGTTTAGCGAATTTGCGAATTTCTGCAAGCGCCTCATTGCTTCATGAATATCTGGAGTTTTTAGCGCAATTGTTCAAACTAAGGTGGCACAATTAACATCCCAAAACAGCCAAACCGACTGGACTGGGTTTCTGTGTTTAGGATAGTCGTCACGTTTTTGTTAATTTTTCATCAAACTAAAAGTAAAAAATCCCTTGAGGCAGTTTATGCTCTACATAAATCCATACTTTACAGAGATCAAAGCTTCTCTTTCCACCATACATGTAACAGGTCTTCCGCTGAAGGGAGGAGGGGGTTGGGGTAGACCTATTTTGTAGTGACTACTAACTACTAACCACTAACCACTATTTTTTGGGGTTTTATGATGTCATCAAGACTACAAATTGACTACGACTACATATTCAGATTTAGTGACTACAAATTGACTACAAAATACCTTTTGAATTTGTGAATTAGTAGTCAGCAATTTCTGGCATTTATTTGATCATAATCATGCACATTAGCCATTTAGAAACGGAAATGGTGCCATTTTATCGGGGGATTTTTTGTTAATTGAGCTTTTCACTAGTTTTGACAACTTTTTGGTCATTCAAAAGCAATTTTCCTGTTGTATTTTGGAATATTTATTGAATTTCTGACCGTTTCTAAACAAAGTAAAGAGCAAGTTTGTTTGTTTCTTGGTAAACAAAATATAATATAGGTTGAATAATAACGAAAATATATCTTTTGAAGTTGTAAGCAAGAAAACCGTGTATTTTGAAGTTAATCCTAAATTTGAAACTTTCATAGTAGAAATTAACAGGCATTTCTGGCATCACACCTGGTAGAAAAAAAATGATATTCTTTAAATGTCCAGCTCTCCTTTGTTTGGTTCACTATTTTAGATTTTCAAATTCTTGTTTTATATCATAAACCTAAAAATTTGGTAATTTTATTCAAAATTTTGCTGACTACAAATTGACTACTAACTAGGACTACATATTCAAAATCGAGAAATTTTGAGACTACTAACTAAGACTACTAATTATTTTTGGCGATTTTTTGAGACTACTAACTACGACTACTATTTAAAATTTGTAAAAGAAATAGGTCTAGTTGGGGGTCTGAGAAAAAATTTTGGGATGGGGTTGGGCACTAAAAAACGCTCAAAAATCGAAAAAATCGCAATTTTTTGGCTAAAAACCGCCAAAAAATCGCTAATTTGGGCTGAAATACAGCTAAAAAATGCTGCTTTGCAGGCTGTTTTGGCAATTTTTGTGCCTGAAATTGTAAAAAAATTCAAAAAATTTGCTCGAAAATTTACTTGCAAGAAAAATCGGAGCGGGTCGGGGAAATCGTCTCGAGGGCATCTGGCCTAAGTCGGGTGGGAGGCAGACCCCCCTGTTACATGTATGCTTTCCACTTACAGAATGGAGATGAATGGCATGAGACTCTAAACTCAACTCGCAATAATGGAAATTTCAATTGAGAGTTTTCAAATTCTGAAAATTTTAGATTGTAAAGCTAGGACAGGACTACAAACAGCTAGGTATACCACATTAGAAAGAACAAATTTGAACATGCAAACAGTAATTTAGCCAAAAATCTGTAATGCCAACCATTTCTTTATCTAAAAATTACGAAATGAGCTGGTCTTTGATGCCAAACTATGTTTCCCCTCTTGTTTTTCCAGATGCGGTCTGTATCTGTGAAATAGGTATGCCTAGTGACGCGTTGGTCGTTCGTGGTTGTAGGCGCGAGAATGTTGATCGGGAATGGTGCAGTGTAGGTTAGGCAACGAGACCGGCTGGGCTTTTATGTAACAAAAAATGACGAGGTAGTGAGGCAATAACAAACACCAACGCACAGACCAAATGATCTGACAGGGCAGCGCTGATGGCTGACCTGCCAGTTACCGCAAAGGTCTATTACAACTCAAGGGTGATAGCTAAGGTAAATCACCGCTACATGTAAATACCCAATCACACCTGAAACGTGTCGACACAACTACAATATGTATGCACTCTCACGACACCACCCCCTTCCTCTGAGAAAGAGGCGGTGTGCCGGCAGAACGGTAAAAATAACGTAAGTCTTCACAACAACGTATCACAAATTGTAGGTCAAACGTTGGGGTGCCTTTATCTGCTGCCGGTCTCTCAGATTGTAACGTTGCTGTGGTGGCGTATAGAATGGCGTGGCTAACTGAGGCTGTTGCTGAGGTGGCGATCGAGGGGGAGTCTGTTGCCCACCTCCAGCCTGTCTGTTTGGTCTGGCCATTTGCGACGTATCCTCATCCTTGGATGGGCTACTGGTATAGGTGTAATGGCGCTTGCAATGGCGAGCATTGACAACTTGACCATCTTCTAGTCGGTAGGTCCAAAAGCCAAGTATTTCCAAGATCCTCAGAGGCGAAGTGTAAGGTGACTGTCCCTTTCAGACTTGCACAGCTGGTCTTCTTACATGGACCTTGTCTCCCTTCCGATATGGCCCAGGGTAGTACAGCTTGCCAATTAGCTGTCGGTCCACTGGTGACTCCCGTGACTGCGATTGAGGTTTTCTGACCATGTCTGGTGTAGATTTTGCAGTCGGCTGTGGAAACTGGAATGTCAGGCAGGCTGTCCATCCAAAGAGCAGCTCAGATGGACTCTTCCCTTGGGTGGTTGGTGTAGCTCTGTAGCTAGCCAGGAAATCGAGCATGGCAGCATCCCAGACATAGCGGTTGGGGTCAGGTGGCAGTGTCTCCACAACACCCTTTAATGTCCAATTGAACCATTCCACCAGTCCATTTCGCTCTGGACTGTATGGCGTGATGCGCATGTGTCTGATGCCCCTGCTGGCCAAGAAGTTGAAAAATTCATGGCTGATGAATTGAGGACCGTTGTCACTGAGTAACTGGGCTGGGTGACCATAGTGGGCGAACACTTCCTTCAGCCAGTTAATGATGGTAGTGCTTGTGGTGTCCTCAGTCCACAACACTTCTGGAAAGTTGCTCATGTAGTCGACCAGGAGTACACAATATCCACATCCATTTGGCGCATTGGCAAAGTGGCCTGTGATGTCAATGGCGAGCTCAGTCCATGGAGTGGTAGGCCTTGGTCACTCACTCCTGAACTGGCTGTTTCACGTGTGGTGTGGATTTTGATCTCTGCTCACATGGTTGGCATGCCTTGACAGTGTGTCCGACCTGTGTGTCCATACCAGGCCACCAGTAACACGTGTGGAGCAGACGTTTCATCCTGTCAATTCCTGGGTGGCCCATGTGCGCAAGATGTAAAATCGTCTGCCACAGTGCTTGAGGCGCCACCACACGACCTTCACGCGAAATGCATCCATCTTCTTGAGTCAAAGCAAAGAATGCCAGACAGACTTGTAGGGGCTAAGTGCTGGAGGCAACCGTTCCTTGGGAGTACTGCGTTTTAGGTGTTCCATCACCTGCTGCAGTGTCCTGTCCCTTGCTGTGAGCTTCTTCAGGCTAGCCCAGGTTGGCCCATTGAGCAGCTCAGTCACAGCGTGTAGTGCCTTGATGACCGGGTCTGCCACACCTCTGGTTGCTTGGTTGCTTGCTTGGCTCGATTTGACTCAGGGATGCGGCTGAGGGCATCTGCCACAATGTTGGCTTTGCCAGGTGTGTGCTGCAGAGTGAAGATGAAAACACTGAGGTGCTCAAACCAACGTTCGAACTTGCCACTCTTCCTGCCATTGCCATACTGCTTCAGCAATGAGGTGAGAGCTTGGTGGTCAGTTCTGAGCATGAAGTGGTGGCCCAGCAGAAACTTCTCAAAGTATTCAGCGGAGTACGTGGCAGCCAGAGCTTCTCTCTCGCTTGCAGAGTAGTTGCGTTGTGTGTCATCTAGGGTAAGGCTACCATAGGCCACAGGTTGCTCCCTGCCATTGGGCTGAATCTGGCTAAGTGCGGCTCCAATGCCGCAATCGCTGGCATACATGTAGTTGGGTTTTTTTTTTTTGGGGGGGGGGGGGGTTAGCCCCCCAAGCCCGATTTTCGGCAAAAAAACCCCCGAGCCGGATTTTGGGGGGTTTCTGAAACCCTATTTTGGGTTAAAAACTGCTAAATTTCAGGGTTTCAATACTTATAAACTGTAATTTAGGATTTCAAAAGCCCTAAATAGGGTTCCGGAACCCAAATTTGTGTTTCTGAAACTCTAATTAGGGTTTCTGAAGCCCTAAATAGGGTTCTGGAACCCTAATCTGGGTCTCTGAGAGCCTAAACAGGGTTTCTTGAGCCCAAAATAGGCTTCTGTAATACTGTTGCTAAGTAAATTCATTTTAAATATAATTAAATTATAATTTACTTACCACATGTAGACCTATTTCCTCAGAGAATTTCAATTTGTAGTCTTAGTTTGTAGTTAAATATTTTCGCGAAAATAATTTGTAGTCTTAGTTTGTAGTTGACAAATTCAGGTTCAAAAATATGTAGTTTTAGTTTGTAATCAATTTGTAGTCAGGTTACCAAACGTCAGAAATTCTAAATTACTGCAAATTTTTGCCAATTGAACAATCAATCATAGAAATGCTTTGCAAAATTAATAACCGGAAGCCTGTTAGTTGTTCTTCTGTGAAAAAAAAATCGTCTCCTCTAATAGATATTTCTGAAAAGAAACAGACGGAATTCAATGTTTAACAGAATTTCAATGTTGAACACTTGGTATTTTTTAATAATAGAATGAGATATTTTTTAAAAAACACGAACGAAAGTGCAACAGCGAATCATGTGGTCACCTTTCTTTGAAAATTTATACGGGTAAAAAGGCGGGAAAATTTGAAAATCGATCTTTCAACAGAAAAATAGCTTCGTTTTTGGTATTTGGTAACATTATCATAAGCTCAAGACAGCTCAAAGGCCGATTGGGGACTCAATTTATATAAAATTACATTAAAAAATCGAAAATTTCCAAGAAAAATGACTACAATTTGACTACAAATTAGCAAATTATGAAAAAGTAGTTTGTAGTTAATTTGTAGTCAGCCAAAATAATATGTAGTCTTAGTTAATTTGTAGTCTTGATGAGGTCATAATTGCCGAAAATATGTAGTTTGTAGTTAGTAGTTTGTAGTACTACGAATTAGGTCTAGCCACATGCCCAGAGAAATATAATTAAATTAAAATTTACTTACCACATCTGAGAGAAATTTAATTTAATTATAATTTACTTACCACATTTAATTAAATTAAGTACATTAAGTATATTTAAAAAGGCCTGATTTTGGCGGCTAACACCTTCAGCTTTGCTTCCAACTAAGCAAGGATGCTATAACAGTTACCAGGATGAAAACCAAACGAAGTTAAGTCAACAACAGATATGGACAAAGGTAGCTGAGAAGGGCGAGGGGATTTACCCGCTTCAGGCTCTTTCTTGTCCGGCCGGCCCAGTACAGGCAGAACAAGAAGAAAGAAAGAAACAGACAGACCGCGATATCAGCTTTACTTGGCACGCCCGGCCACACCAGACAGCATCTTGCCGCACACACTCCTAGGCACACACACACTGCCACTAAGCCCACACACACTGACACTAAAACAGCCTCGGCCCGACTGACCTTCCAAGAAATCATTCGAAACTGTGAAAGGGGTGACAGCGTTTGTACACACCACTATATTAAGAAATTAGACTGACATAAAGGCACAATCAACAAAGTACGGTGTGTACCAATTCAAACAAAGGTGCCAACTAATCACAATTTTATAGCAGCTAACAACATAAAACATCAACTAATTAACAAACAGCTTTGTCGTGCTCTCCCGGGCACGACACGTTCGGGGCAGCAGAGGTTCCAGCACTGGGGCCCTGGCTTTCGTCGTCATCGTCCTCTCGCCCGCTCCACACCATTCCATCCTCCTCGTCCTCCTCTCTCTCGTCCTCTTCTTCCAACGGCTTGGCTGGGTTGGGTGGCGGCTTGGCAGTTCTCTTCTTCTTGCCGCGTCCGCCTCGCGTGCGCTTCTTTGCTTTGAAAAGCAGCCGACTAGCCACCCACCGCTGGGAACTGACGACACGAGGACCTTGCTTTGCCTGGCTAGCCCGGACGGCCGACATCTGCTGCTGACAGAGCGACAGCACCTGCCCGAGCTCCGAGCTCATAACTTGCCGTCGATCTGGACGTGGTTGATGGTACTGGCTTTGAGCGTGATGGTTCGGGCCTTGGGAATGATGGAACGAGCCTTGGGTGCGACGGTACGGGCCTTGGGCTTGACGGCGCGGGCCTTGGGTGGCCTGCCATGAAAGTCCATGGGTCGGGCGAAACAACGATCGGCCGTATGACCCCTCCAACCACAATTGTAGCACCGACCCGCAAAGCCACCTCTGCCACGTCCACCGGCGCGACCCCGGAACGAACCTCTGCGCTGCTCACCACACAAAACAAACTTTAACAATAAAAAACTTTGTCATGCTCTCCTGGGCACGACACGTTCGGGGCAGCAGAGGTTCCTGCCCTTTTGCAACAGATTTTGAAGCCGTTTGAAAGACAGGCCAAAGGTTTTGCTGAGCTCAAAATGATCAAATTTCTTTGGAAAAGATACCTGGTATCTTTTCTCGTCAGGCAAGTACTGTACCGTATTGTCGAACTGAGCCTGAGCAAGGTCATTCTCAGTTGTGTTGTTAACCTTTTCAATGCCAAGAGCCTCTAAAGACCACAACTTATCCAAATCAGATGATGCAGTGAGCACTGGAGAAGATTGCACAAAGGCAACAAATTCACTACCAGAATCCTGCTCACACACTGAATGAGAGCCAGATGGCACCAAGCCAAATTTCGTATGAATGAACATGAGCTCTGAGCTGACGCTGACTGGTTGTTTGCCATACTCAATGAACGTGTCATAGTACTCATTGCCAATGAGCACATCAATGACAGAATGGTCAACACCATCAGATGGCGGATCTGCTAACTCATAGCCCTGCAGCTTGCTCACTATGTCTGCACTGAACGGGTACCTACTGACTGGATACACAATCGTATCAGTGACAGAAGCTTGGATCACCCTAGAGGTTCCATCCGGCAAGAGCACGTCAAATGAGACGATGTCTGACCGACATTGCTGCGGCTTTCTACTGCCAAACGGACAGAGTGCATAGAACTGCGAGTCATGCACTTTCAGAGCTAGCTGGCTGCTGATTTCCTTCCTAATGAAAGTTCTTTGACTGCCACAGTCCAACAGCAGCCTGACCCGTACTGTCTGGTCAGAGTCAGCATTTCTGATTATGGCCATTGCAGTTCTCAACGGCACACACTTTCTACTGTGAGAAACAGGCGCCACTGTAACCGTACTAGAAGCAGCTACAGTTTGAGAGGGACTAGCTGAGGCAGAGCTTGAACCAGAGGACCCTGAGCCATGGGTCCGTTGCACAACAGCATTCACAGCTCTCTCCTGCGGCACAGACTGTTTCTGAGTTCGAAAGTTTGATTTGTAAGTACTGCTCTGCTGACCCCTTCTAGACTGGCTAGCAAAATTGGGCTTTCGTTGCGCAGAGGCAGTTTGCATTTTCTGAGGTGTGCGCGAAGTCTGATTGCACAAAGCAATGTGGTGCATACCTTGGCAGATCGAACAAGCAACCGATACTTTACAGTCCTTAGCAAGGTGACCTGTTTTGAAGCATTTGAAGCACCGAGACTGTTTTCTGAGCGCTTGCATTCTACTCTGCCTTGTGCTAAATGCCCAACACCTGGAAGGCAGGTGACCACGTTTCTGGCAAAAGATGCAATGTCTCTGGTCACTCTGGCTCACTGACAGTACGTTCATGGTTGGCAGAGGGGAATACGGTTTGTCAGACCTCTCAATGCTATCTGAAGCAGCCAACTCAAACTGTGAGCTGAACCTGAGCCTGGCAACTTCCTGGTCCAGGTAGCACAAAAAACCTTCCATGTGGTTAGCACCACAGAAGTACAATCTATCTGACAACTTTCGAACCATTCTGTCTGGCAGTTTGCAAATCAGAGCATCGGCGAGACTACGATCAGTAACAGACTGTCCTAACTGTCTCAGCTCACTGACATGTCGCTTGACTAAATCAGCGAATTTCTGCAAGTCTGCCAATCTGTCAAGAACAGGGGGCAAATCTCGTAGTGCTTTCAACAGCACAGAGATGCGCAGCTCAGCGCTACCATAACGTGCATATAGTTCAGTTAACGCTCTCTGATAGTGCTCACTAGTCAGAGGCAGACCTTTCACGAGTTCTGCAGCCTCCCCTTTCAGAAACGACTTCAAATAGCTAAATTTGCTAGCAGGGGGAACAGACGGTTTGTTATGCACAGCATACTCGAACGTTGACCAGAATTCAGGCCAGTCCATGGCATTGCCCGAAAAAGGTTTGATCTCTAATTTCGGCAATTTGATACCAGTCTCAAAGGCTGCAGTACAAGGCTGGCTAGAATTTCCGAAATTCTGAACGTTTTGAGGATTAGAATAGGGAGCGGTTTGATCGCTGTTACGTGAAAAAGCCAGACCTGAACTGATATTTGCAGTTGAAGGCAAGCCTTGAGGAGTCAAATAGCCAGGACAGCTACTGAAAACTGTCTGAGTATGCAGAGGCTGCGCAAAACAAACTGGCTGCAGAACAGAGGGTTGAACCCCAGCTAATGAGAGAGAGACAGGCATGTTAGCCACTGAGCTACCGAACTGAGCCATCGATTGCGGGATTGGCTGTGCGTTTGTCTGCACTAGCGTCAACTGACTGTTCAAAGACACAGGCTCCGTGTACACAGGCATGGACTCAGTATACAACGAAACAGGAGCGAAACGAACGGTTCTGTGCACTGGCAAGTTTGAGCCCTGGTTGGAATTGGTCAAAAGCGGGTTTGAACGATTAGCACCAACTTGCGAAACTTGGTTAGCTGACTCAAACGGCATATCTGCATGACTGACAGCACGAAAGCTGACAGCTTGAGCACCCGAGATCCCATCACTCCCAGTGGATGAGACAAGCCCATCATGGGGTGACCGCAGGGGAAGACTCAAAGCTGCAGAGTTGCTAGGCACGTAAGAGTCAGAAACCCTAGTTGAAAACATGTTTTCAGAGTCCGAAAAATCAATCAAAGGACTAGATTGCACAGAATCGGATAACGGCGCGTTCGTTTGCTTCATCTGTAGCCACTGTTTGAACATAGTCATCTCAACCTGCTGAGCTTGCACAACCGTGTGCATCATTTCTAGCTGCGAGACCAAACGGTCGAGCTTAGCGTTTAGTTGTTTATCGCTCAAATTTTCAGCCTTAGACTCAACAGATTGCACAGGTACCGATACTTGAGTATCAACTGGTCTCAAAGGCAAAGAAGCCTGAGCCCTCGAAAAGGTATGAAAGCATGTCATACCCAAGCCATCTGAGCCAAACGGCCCATCAGTCTCTGAAACAGGTGTCTCTGAGGCAGTGGTTTGCCGAGCCACCGTTTGAGTAGCAGGTCTCGAAGCCATTGTAGGCTGAGCGCTACTAGCAGTATCAGTCAGTAACGTTAGAGATTCAGTCGGAAAAAGTTGGTATTCCTGAATTGGCGACTGCGAAACTACGGTATTTTCACGCACATTAGAGTCAAACTCAATTTGCTCTACAGATTTGACAGCAGTTTCGGTGCACTGATTCTGCAAGTCGACCAAAAAATTGCAGCAATCGGTCATTTGCGTTTTGGCAGAATCACAATCAAGAAAAAGCTTGTGCCTAATCTCAGGATTGGAATCGAGCAATGATGCAAACACAGTAGTGGCTTGAGTTTCAAATGACTCGTACTGATCAAGCAATGATTTTAGCGACCGAGAAAAATACTCAATTTTGCCAACGTTTGACTGAACTATCTGTGTATAATGCACGTCAGAGCCAGCACCACACTTTTTACGTAACTCAGAGCGAAATTTCACAAGCTCATCGTAAAAGGCTCTAGTATGGGCACAATAATCGGCAACATTTTGCAAATAGTCACTAAATTGCTGTCTAGTTACGCGAGCCATTCTGTGCTACGAACGTAAATAGGCAATGAGCTTACTGGTTTGTTGACGGCCAGCCCTGTGCGGAGCGTCGTAAACTGCTCAAGTCTCGAGTGCACGGCACGGCACGCGCGTGGAGAGCCCAGCGACACGGCACCAACGGACGAGCAAGCGAGACCACCACCGAACAACGAGTGCACCTTGTCCCGCCGTCCACCAACGACTACCTTGGCTACGCGCTAAAATGTAAAGCAATGAGAAACAAAATCAACAATCAAAGGTCTGCTCTGGGCACCAGTTTCTTGTCCGGCCGGCCCAGTACAGGCAGAACAAGAAGAAAGAAAGAAAGAAAGAGACCGCGATATCAGCTTTACTTGGCACGCCCGGCCACACCAGACAGCATCTTGCCGCACACACTCCTAGGCACACATACACTGCCACTAAGCCCACACACACTGACACTAAAACAGCCTCGGCCCGACTGACCTTCCAAGAAATCATTCGAAACTGTGAAAGGGGTGACAGCGTTTGTACACACCACTATATTAAGAAATTAGACTGACATAAAGGCACAATCAACAAAGTACGGTGTGTACCAATTCAAACAAAGGTGCCAACTAATCACAATTTTATAGCAGCTAACAACATAAAACATCAACTAATTAACAAAAAAACTTCAATAAAAATAGTTGTATGCTCTCCGGGACGAATGATTGAAAAAAGGAGGATTGGTTTTGTGGTGGGGCGTTGGTGTGGGAAGGAAAACGCGAGTCAACCGTTCAGCCAATTGGATGAAAGACTGGGGCTCCTCGAAGGTCTTCCATGGGCCCATCGAAAGTTCAAGAGATATCGATTTCTCAACTAATGAGCCAAGTTAATAAGTTCAAGAGATATTCTCAGCAGCCAATCGCGAGTTCATCCAATCGCAATAACCACTCTTCAGCAAGGTGCCAGTAGTGCTGTCTGGAACTTCAGTCACCATTCCAGATGTCAAGAGAGGACTTGTCAAGAACGATGACCAAATAGAATTCCGCCTGCAGCAGTTGGAAGTTGTGCTTCTTCCAAGCAGCTACAGTTTGAGAGGGACTAGCTGAGGCAGAGCTTAAACCAGAGGACTCTGAGCCATGGGTCCATTGCACAACAGCATTCACAGCTCTTTCCTGCGGCACAGACTGTTTCTGAGTTCGAAAGTTTGATTTGTCAGTACTGCTCTGCTGACCCCTTCTAGACTGGCTAGCAAAATTGGGCTTTCGTTGCACAGATACAGTTTGCATTTTCTGAGGTGTGCGCGAATTCTGATTGCACAAAGCAATGTGGTGCATACCTTTGAGTAGCAGGTCTCGAAACCATTGTAGGCTGAGCGCTACTAGCAGTATCAGTCAGTAACGTTAGAGATTCAGTCGGAAAAAGTTGGTATTCCTGAATTGGCGACTGCGAAACTACAGTATTTTCACGCACATTTGAGTCAGACCCAATTTGCTCTACAGATTTGACTGCAGTTTCGGTGCACTGATTTTGCAAGTCGACCAAAAAATTGCAGCAATCGGTCATTTGCGTTTTGGCAGAATCACAATCAAGAAAAAGCTTCTGCCTAATCTCAGGATTGGAATCGAGCAATGATGCAAACACAGTAGTGGCCTGAGTTTCAAATGACTCGTACTGATCAAGCAATGATTTTAGCGACCAAGAAAAATACTCAATTTTGCCCACGTTTGACTGTACTATCTGTGTATAATGAACGTCAGAGCCAGCACCACACTTTTGACATAACTCAGATCGAAATTTCATAAGCTCATCGTAAAAGGCTCTAGTATAGGCACAATAATCGGCAACATTTTGCAAATAATCACTGAATTGCTGTCTAGTTACGCAAGTCATTCTGTAGTACTACGTAAATAGGCAATGAGCTTGCTGGTTTGTTGACTGCCAGCCCTGTGTGGAGCGTCGTAAACTGCTCAAGCCTTGAGTGCACGGCACGCGCGGGTAGAGCCCAGCAACACGGCACCAACTGATGATCAAGCAAGTACACCACCGAACAACGAGTGCACCTTGTGTCACCGTCCACCAACAACTACCTTGGCTACGCGCTAAAATGTAAAGCAATGAGAAACAAGATCAACAATCAAAGGTCTGCTCTGGGCACCAGTTTCTTGTCCGGCCGGCCCAGTACAGGCAGAACAAGAAGAAAGAAAGAAACAGACCGCGATACTAGCTTTACTTGGCACGCCCGGCCACACTAGACAGCTTCTTGCCACACACACCACTACTAGGCACACACACTGACACTAAAACAGTCTCCGTCCGACTGACCTACCAAAAAGCCATTCGAAACTGTGAAAGGGGTGACAGCGTTGTACACACACAACTGCATTAAAAATTTGGTCTGACCTAAAGGCACCATCAACAAAGTACGGTAACGTACCAATTTAAAACAACAAAGGTGCCATCTAATAACAAAACAAACTTCAATAAAAACTAGCTTTGTCGTGCTCTCCTGGGCACGACAATGATAGCCCATGTCTGTCAACAGTAATAACGACAGTTCGTCAGAATGTGAACCTCAATATCAAGAGGCTTTCCAGTCAGTTTCTGCTTGCATCCACAACAGACAATGCCTGTGAGACTGAACATATGCTATCCCATAGCGAAATTGGGTGAATAGTAACAAATATCCACACTTAGCTCGGCAGATAAATTGGAGTAGTTTGTTTTGTGGGAGATTAAGAGAAACAAGGGCAAAGACAAAGGCGGTGGGCTGGGCGGGCGGAAAATTGTACTGTAAGAAGTGGCTTGCCATTGAAAGGTACGTATAAATACCAAAAGCACACTCATGCAACACTTGCATCCGGCCAAAAAGGTTCAGCTACAGCTAGGCTTGTGTAAGTAAATTAAGCATATTTTAAGTAAATTAAGTAAATTTGGGTCTCTGAAACTCTAATTTGGGTTTCTGAAGCCCTAAATAGGGTTCCGGAACCCTAATTTGGGTCTCTGAAACTCTAATTTCTGAAGCCCTAAATAGGGTTCCGGAACCCTAATTTGGGTCTCTGAAACTCTAATTTGGGTTTCTGAAGCCCTAAATAGGGTTCCGGAACCCTAACTTGGGTCTCTGAAACTCTAATTTAGGTCTCAGAAACCGTAAACGGGGTTTCAGAGCCCTAATTTGGCTTTCAAAATTTCTAAATAGGGTTCCAGAAATGCACTTTAGCTGTATTATGTCGAATAAAATCGAGCTTTTTTGCGCGTTTTAAATTTTTTAAAGCAAGATACAGTTTTTTTGCATGTTTTTAATAAAAAATAGGATTTTCTGCACGTTTTAAAACAATAAATAGGGTTTTAAAGGGCATTTTTGCACTTCTGACAGGATTTTTAGCCGATTTTTAGTCCTCAAAACCCAATTTTGAGCCCAAAAAAGGTCGCTGAAACCCACTTTTGGACACCAAAAAAAGGTCGCTGAAACCCCATTTGGAAATAGTGCTGAAACCCTATTTGGGATCTGGAAAAAAAACGCCCCAGCCGAAAACCCAGCTACATGTATGATCGCTGGCGTCAGTTGTCAGCATCGTCTCTCTGTTTGGGTCGAAGAGAGCTAGCTGTAGATCCTTTGAAACTGCTTCCTTCAGCTTCTTGAAAGATTGTTGTTGTACGTCGCCCCAAGTGAACTTGACAAACTGGTTGTTTGTTTTGCCAGTCTTGCTTGCTGCCTTCCTTGTGAGGGCTCTGAGCGGCTCTGCCATCTGGTGCAGCTCTTTGATGTACTCAGATTGATAGTTGATCATCCCCTAAAATCGCTGAACTTCCTTGGTTGTAGTTGGCACTGGAAAATTGAGGATGGGCTGCAGATTCTCCTTGGCAGGCTTGATGCACCCAAGGTCGATTTTATCGATTTTTTGGGCAGCTGAGCCTCATGCACTTAATCAAGTTATAAACAAGCTCTCAGCCGCAAACGTTCCGGTGATTTTGTAGCTCAGAAAACGCACTTTCAGTTGACATACTGCTTTTGGATGTACAAATAAAACCTAGTCTGAATGGAGCCGACAAAGCTGATGAAGCTGATCTGCACACCACTCCCTAATAGTACCGGACCTTTGTGGATAAAAGTTTAGAAGGTCATAACCAGTGTTGTGCCTAGCTCAAATTTCTAAAACTCGGTAAGTATTCAGTAAGTAAATCCAGATTTTTTGAAATTCGGTAAGTACGAGTAAGTACTGGGTTTTTCAAAGAAAACCCGGTTAGTACTCAGTAAACAATTCAGTAAACTGTGTAAAACTTTCAAAATTCAGAAATATTTTACGATTTATCTGAAAATGTTTGCCTGATATAGCTGTTAGCTACTACGTAGAATCCTTTTTCAGTGCTGATTGATTAGTTTAAGATAATGTAGCTCGATTTTTCTACTTTTTAGAATTTTAATGTTTTGTTTAGCGCCATTTCACATTATTTATGGTGCTAATTAGATGGATGGAAAGCCTTAAAATATGCACACTATAAATAGTGACTAGAGGATCTGGCTTTAGATGAAAGGTCTGGCCAAATTGATAAGTAAAGATTTGTTCTGATGTTCGCCATTTCATCACAGTTCAGACTGATGCAAAAAAACGTCAATCAAAATATTCCTAATAGTCCCTACCTACTTCTATAGTCTTCGCGTCTGATTATAGCAATTCTACCAAGCAAACAAGGCTTAAGTTATACAACAAGCAGTGAAAATTGCAAAAAATTGGCAAAAGTTGTGACTTTTCGTCATTAGCAGTTAGATAAATGAAAGAAAAACCACACATTTTTCTGCACAGATGCGGCGAACTACCTATTGCAGAAGTTTTTACTCAGTAAACAACTCAGTAAATTACCGAGTACCGAGTTTACCGAATTTTTTTTCTAATTGAGTAATTCAAAATTGAAACTCGGCATTCAGTAAGTAAAATTAAGAAAAATTTTTACCGGTAAGTAAAAGTACTTGCTTTAATTCAAATTAACTAAGTACCGAGTAACTTTTACTCAGTAAATTTACTGGGAACAACACTGCATAACTCCAGAACTACTTAACATTTTTGTGTGGGGTTTGTTTTGTTAAACTTCTCTTGAAATTGTCTACACGGGTGCGTGATAATCATCTAGAAAAAACTAAACACTAGAAAAATTGATATTTCTTTGCCCATCCCTACCATATGGTACCACTTCCTTATATGGTATTTGGCTTCAGGTGGTACCATACCATATATGGTACCGGTACCATACAAGGAAGTGGTACCCTCATACATGTACTAGGGGGGTTTGGGGGGTTACCTCCCTGTTGGAAAGGCCAAACCCCCCTCAGCCGCACCAAAAATACACGTACTAGTAGTGGCTCCAGTACTAACAAACTGGGTCAGAAATCACTAATTTTTAGCCTAAAATTCACTTGAAAAGCCTTTGGAAACCGAATTTGGCGTTTCCACTGCTGATATTTAAGAAAAATCGCTGTTTTTGGAAGCTCTTCTTGTCATCTTTTGCTTGTTTTTAGCTTTAACACGCTATTTGGCAGCTTAAAATAGCAATTTGTAGCGTCCTTACTGAAAAAAACGTGCTAAAAACGCATTTCCAGGCGTTTTGGAGCTTTTTGAAATTTTGGACCCCCTCTGGGCGAAACCCCCCTCGACCCCCCACCTGACGAAAAACCCCCCTACCTCCCTCCCCCAAGGTCGGCCCGGAGCTGTCAAATGTATGGGTACCCTATTACCACTTTAAGGTGAACCGGTACCATACATACATGGGCCGGAAAAATCCGGAGGGGTGGGGGTGGGGGGGTTGAGACCTCGGGGGGGGGGGGGGGGGTCCCCCGAAAAAAGGCAAAAAAACGCCTATTTTGCCTTAAATAAGCGAAATTTTCTCCCTCCGGGAGGGGGGGTGGAAGGCCGAGGGGGTGGTATGGACGGCCGAGGGGGGGTATGGCCGGCCGAGGGGGAGGGGTATACCCCCTTACCCCCCCGGCCCATGTATGGTACCATATATGGTACCACCTGAGGCCTCGATCGAAAGGGAAACTGAAACTGAAAACTGACCTCGATACTTCTCTGCAACTGCTTCAGCTCGGTCAGCGATTCTGTCATGACACGTTATTGGCACCACCCTGCCATGAGGCAGTGAGGCAGAGTCGAAAACGTTGATGCATGCCCTGAGATCGTTTCGGTCCTTCTCAAACTGAAGCCACTCTTGTCTTGTCTTGATCTTATCTCTTAACTAACAAAAAGCTGTCAATTAGGCGTTTGACCCGAAAAACAGTGTTTTAGCTTTGATTCGTTAATCCGGAAATTCGCTAATCTGGACAAAATTGGCCGGTACCAACTTATCTGGATTAACGAGACACAACTCTACCTGCATACATGGGCCGCGGGGGTCCGGGGGGGGTTGCCCACCCCCCAACTTGGGCTCGACCCCCGCAAACGACCCCACCCACCCACCTGAAGCCGACTTTTGTTCCTGACCCTACCCACCAAAATCGCCGCGACCCCCCAAACCGGCAGGCCCACCCCCAAATTTTCGGATTTTGACTACCCCCCAACCCATTTTTCCGGCCCATGTATGGATACATGGTACCTGTATTTTTGTGAATTTGCCTCCAAATTAGGGATGGGACTGGTATAAAAATACTTTAAAACAACAACTATATGATATAAAAATTACCGTATACTGTATAGCGAAAAAAAACTGTATAATACCGTATGATAACGTATACTGGTGCCATCCCACCCCAAATGCGCCCACATACCATAAATGCATGCTCAACGCAAACCCTAGCCTAGAGCAATCTAGAGTTTTTACAGTACCTTGACCCCTGGACAGAGCAGAGGTGTTCCGCGAATTTGCGTTGAAGTCCGACTGGGTCCTTCTTCGCAAATCGATGGCAACCAATCGGAAAGCGTTTGCTCAGGCTCCACAGCTCTTGCCGAATCGTACGCTAGCTTTCTAGGATGGTACATGCACTGCAACGCCCTTTGAGAAATTCTGGATTGCCTGACCAAACAGCAGCACAGCCTGAATCATCCTTACAAAAGATGAAGAGTGGAGTGGAGTAATCGATATCTACAAATATGCGTCAAATTGTAGCGTTACTGTGCCTCAAACGACGCGTCCTTTTACATTGTCTTGGTAAACACCCTTCCCCACTTATTGAGTACTGTGCAACGCTGCTGTTACTCGCTTTCATACACGGGCACGACTAAGGCCGACCGCTATCTCTGGCTGATCGATTACATTTACTCTCTTGCTACACATTAATGACCTCACGATGACTCATCATAACACGTCCGGGCAAGCATCTTCACATTTAATGCCTGTTTCTTCGCCAAAGAAAGCTTTTGCAAAATGTTGAAAATCGAAGAAATCGCTTTCGAAAGCTATCGCACATTTCTTCACACTTCACGCCTGGGCCCTTAAAAATTCCGGCCCTTATTTTGGCCAATCTTCTTATGTAAATAAAAATTGCGGCCCTTCTGCCCATACATGTTGCTGGGTTTTTCCGTGGAGGGGACCTTTTTCAAATCCCAAATAGGGTTTTGGGACCAAGTCCAAAGTGGGTTTTGCGACCTTTTTTAGGGGTCCAAAAGTACCGTTGTCAAGTAAACTAAAATTAATATTAAATTAAATTCGAAAATAATTTACTCCCAAAGAGTAAATTAATTGGCAAGTAAATTAAAATAAAATTAATTCTCTGAGAAAAATGTCGAAGCAAGTAAAAAGTAAATTAAATTAGATTGAAAAGCCCGAAAAATTTACTTTCAATTTACTTCTAATTTGCTTCATTGACCATTCGATCTGTGGTAGTTTTGGCTCTCGCGTATTACTTTGTGTGATTGTGTGCCTTTTCTGTCTGCCTATTTAACCACAGAATGTACAGTACATATGCTCTCACTGTTGGAAAAACAGCTACAATGCAGCAAATACCATTCAACTCACAATTTTTCTCTGAAATTTTTTGATATATCTTAGGACTGTTTCCTTCCATGACCTGATTTGTTAACTAAAACAAATAAGGAATCTCACTCAAGCCAGATTCTAGGTGGGTAGAATTTGGCAAACTGGCAAGGCTCACTAATAGTTTGCAAAATAGAATAGACATTTACCGCCCTGAAGTTATGGACTAAAACCTGCTGATTTCTATTATGTATATCGTAATTGGTCAGGGCTAATACCCGTAGAGGTTACTGTAGATGCTTGTTTGATTGATAAATCCAAAATGGTGATTTGGTGATTTCACAACCGTCAAACATGTTTCTCACAAAAATCTTAATTAATTAGAATCCTATACTACGTACGTATAGCATGTCAAGCTACAGTTTTCTTGCAATCACTGATGCATGGAAACTCCCTTGTTCATCAAATTCCGGTCTGTCCATAAGACAGTGTTATCTAAAGCTTTTCATCTGTTGGTCCTAGAAAAAGTAATATAAAAAGCATTTCTGAACAACACATTTTACCATAAAAATGACACCATTTGAAAAGCTTAACAAAAGGATGGAGTTAGATTTATTGCCATCAGTTCACTAGAAATCCATACTCAGATATTTGGTGATTTTGGGGTATTTTCTGCAATGTTTTGCATAGAAAAGTAAATTAGAATTTAATTAGAAGTTGAAAGTAAATTAAAATCAAATTAAATTGTTGGTAAATCAGTGCAAGTAAATTAAAAAGCAAGAAAATTATTTTGTGGAGGTGCAAGTAAATTAAAAAGCAAGTAAATTACTATTACGATTACTAAACTAATTTACTTGACAACGGCATCCAAAAGTGGGTTTTGTCGACCTTTTTTGGGGTAAAAAGTGGGTTTTGTCGACCTTTTTTTAGAGATTTTGGGGAGAAAAATGGCTTCAAACCGCTATTTGGACCGAAAAAGCGTTAAAAACCCTGTTTTTGCATTAAAAATGCCTTGAAAACCCTGTTCAGGTTGAAGAAAATGCCTTAAAAACCGAATATTGAAACAATGAATGTAATAAAAAGCTGTTTTGCGCTCAAAATACGTATTGAATATGAGTTTCAGCGATAAAATACAGATTGAAATGCGTTATATTGACTAAAAATAGTTCAGAGATCCCTAATTTCGATTCTAAGGCACACGCGAAACCCTGTTTTGACTTATAGGATTACTAAAAAACCCTATATAGTGATTGAATGCAGTTCTTAAACCCTGTTTAGGGTTTCTTATCAACCTAAAAACCCTCTCTAGGCTTTCTAGCCGGTGTTTAAAGCCCTGTTTAGGGTTTCAAAGCAGCCTAAAAACCCTAATCATGGTTTAAAAGTAACCTGAAAACCCTGTTTAGGGTTTAAAAGTAGCCTAAAAACCCTAATCAGGGTTCAAAAGTAACCTGAAAACCCTGTTTAGGGTTTCCAAGTAACCTAAAAACCCTAATCAGGGTTTAAAAGTAGCCTAAAAGCCCTAATCAGGGTTTAAAGTATCCTGAAAACCCTCTTTAGGGCTTCCAAGTAACCTAAAAACTCTAATCAGGGTTTGAAAGTAACCTGAAAACCCTCTTTAGGGTTTCAAAGCAGCCTAAAAACCCTAATCAGGGTTTAAAAGTAACCTGAAAACTAGGGTTCCGACGATATATCGATATTGATATCGAAAAGTCGATATATCGACCCTTTTTCCAATATCGATATTGTTCCGTTTTCGGTTTGCCTGCA
>JASANB010006200.1:0-32953 GCA_030248155.1 Sabatieria punctata
TCGCGACCCCTCCAGTAATTGCGCATGCGCTTTATTGCAGCGCAACCTGATTTCTGAGCAAGAATGACGTCAACAAAATGTTTAGTGATTTTCTACAACGGCAATTCATTGCATAGTTGGTGTAAGATCTTCAATCATCACAATAACTAAAATAAGTGTCCAATTGCAAGGCAAGATTGCAAGATATCTGTGAAATGCATCAGGCTTTTGCATTTGTGAATTTTTCCATTTTGAACGCAGCACATGAGCTTGGTTATGTACACATGCCACCTGCTTGCATATTCCAGCTTTTTTACCTTTCTTTCCCTTTATCATGTTGCCGTAGACTTGAGAAATCAACGGCGGCAGCTATATTCCCAAAGACAGATTGAATAACCCGCTAAAAAATCAGGTTGCGCTGCAATAAAGCGCATGCGCAATTACTGGAGGGGTCGCGAATTTCGCGACCCCTCCAGTAATTTTGGTACAGCGCATCGACACTCGGCCGGCCGCTGAGCGGCACATTCTTGCTACTCTTTTATGCATTCTTGATAATAGGTACATAGATTCTAGATAGACACAGATTAACGCGGTAGAAAATGCGAATTTAGCATGTCCCGTCAATTGGATCAAAAATGTAAAACAAACATCATAGAAACGATTTTGAAATATATGAACGAAAAGAAAAAGATGGGGTCGTTCGTAATGAAAAAATGAAAACGACTGTTCGGTCGGTTTTCTCAAAGACCGAACTGGTTCAGTCAATCTTGTCGAAAAATTCGGATCCGCCATCAGCGATGCTATTCAAGCTGTGGTGTGGTGCACTCGACAGTTGACAGAAGTGCGTCTGACTGTTGAATGCGAAACCGCGGCACGCCACCAACCGACTGCACTGCATGGCACAGGCCATTTCGTTTGGCGCCTTCCCTTCCTTAATCTCAACCATTCCGTCAGCCTTCTTGTCTTTTTCGGCCAATTGATAGTGTATGCGCTGCTTTGGTACTGGAAAACAGAATAATAAGCAATTTGTGACCAGAAAACTGCCAGTTTCACCTGGATTCGTGTGGTTCAGAGGCTGGGAGTACTGACAGATATAGTTCTGCGCGTTGTGGCAAGGCAGGTTGTGCACCTTGTTGGTTTGAATTTGAATGCAGCAACAGTCTCCACCTTCTAAGTTGACGTCCGGTTGGTTGTAGTCAGGGTCCCAGTCGATAGCAGACGGCTCTACCCCAGAACGCGAGGCCCAATTTCCGTGCTTCTTAGTCAAATCCAGCCAGAGACAGTAAGCACCTTCGATTGGTGCCTGACAGACAGAAAGATTCGTAGACCGAAGGATACCTACAGTACTGATATCTTACCAGAAACGTGTTGTTATTGAATGTCATCTGATCAATATAGCCAAAGATGTTGCCAATAATTTTTTTCAGACCTGTCAGGTTGCCTGCATGACTTACGTTGAGAGTAAGTTTATCATTGAACATCACCTAAAACGGGATAACAACATTTTCTGATTACGGCGAGAAAAACGATTTACAGTGTAACAGTCAGGCACTAAACGCCGTTATGGTACCGGTACCTACATTGTAGAGTAGTGGTACCATATATGGTACCCCCACGTTTGGAGACTGTGGTGATACCATGTATGGTACCCCTACCTTAGCATTGGTACCGGTACCATATATGGTACCACTACCATATATGGTACGAAATCTGAATAGAGTACCGGTACCAATGCGAATGTAGGGGTACTATATATGGTGCCACCACATGCCCCGAACGTGGGGTACCATCATACATGTAACAGGTCATCCACCGAAGGGAGAGGGGGTTGGGGAGGGTCTGGCGCCGGCCGGGAGGGGGGTCTGAGCCAAAATTTTGGGAGCGGGGTTGGGCACTAAAAAACGTTAAAAAATCGAAAAATCGCTAATTTCGGCTGAAATACAGCTAAAAAGTGCTGTTTTGCAGGCGATTCTGGCAATTTTTTGTCTTAAATTGTAAAAAATTGCAAAAATTTGCTCAAAAATTTTATTGCCAGAAAAATCGGAGGGTGGTCGGTGAAATCGTCTCGTGGGGTCCCTATCCGGGGGGTCTGGATAAGTCGGGTGGGGGGCAGACCCCCCAGACCCCCTGTTACATGTATTGGTACCATATATGGTGCCGGTACCTTATATGGTACCACCACAGGCCCCGAACGTGGGGGTACCATATGGTACCGGTACCTAGGGTAGTTAGTATGGTAGGTGCCGCCGGTACCATAAATGGTACCGGCATCATATATGGTGTCGGTACCATAAACGGCGTTAAGTGCCTGACTGTTTAGCTGGCTCTTAATCATTTTAGCCATTCTGTACGTAGAGTAGAGGCCTCTTGCAAAAAGTTTACAAAAGAATAAATGGCCAAAATGTGAACTTTACTAGAAGACGTACCTATAGAATACAAGAGAGCAGAGGCTCAGGCCCAAGCAGCTCCGAGTCATACATGTAACAGGGGGTCTGGGGGTCTGCCCCCACCCGACTTGGGCCAGTCCCCCTGGATGGGGACCCCCCCCCCCCCCGAGACGATTTCACCGACCCCCCGCCCCCGATTTTCTGGCAAGTAAATTTTCGAGCAAATTTTTGCAATTTTTTACAATTTCATACACAAAAATTGCCAAAATCGCCTGCAAAACAGCACTTTTTAGCTGTATTTCAGCCCAAATTAGCGATTTTTGGCCATTTTTAGCCAAAAAATTGCGATTTTTTCGATTTTTGAGCGGTTTTTAGTGCCCACCCCCTCCCCCAAAATTTTGGCTCAGACCCCCCCGGCCGGCGCCAGACCCCCCCAACCCCCCTCCCCCCATCGGCGGATGACCTGTTACATGTATGCTCAGAGTACTTGAAATTTACCTCGTACGTAAGAGCGGTTACAGTTATGCGCAGCAGGAATTGGTCCAGCGGCCCGGCCGACACAGTCCTTTTGGTCTTTTCCACGGCAAGCGAGCTGACCTCTTGGAACTGCAGAATGTTGCGCTGGACCAGAAACACGTGCTCACGACTTCGTTCTTCATCGGTAAACTTGAGGCGAATTTGTGGTGGATCCTGGGAATTGAGCTGGCCCTTCAACTGCAGAAAATCCCCTGCTTCGATGTCCCGGTTGAGCTGGCGATCCACATAATACCGCGGTGTTGAAGCTGCTAAGGCTTTTGTTTTTGCTAACTGCAACGAAAACACTCGTCTTCTTATTTACTGTAGGTCGGATTCGTTTTGTCTGTTAAAATGATAGGGTATGCTGCAAGGTAGGTACCTGAAACTTCAGCTGATTGATAGTTAATTTGCTACTGATGCAAACTGAAGGAAGTTTACCGGTTCAAACAAACAAAACAATGATAATACAGACTATACGGACGGGTTATATACACAATTCTTTCAAAACATAGCCTGTTTTGACAGGAAAAGTCGGATACCTCAGACTGTCAATACGCACGCGCTTTATGGTAAGCTTTGTACTTACTTGAACAGCATCGAGTTTATCAAGCAGCGGCTTAAGCTTGTCAGCCCGTTGTTCCTCTATTAATTTTCCTCCATTCAACTTGTTGCACCCGTTCTCTGTCTCATTGAAACGGATGGGTCCCTCATATACGAAGCAGAAGTTTCCATCAAAATAGGAGGGACTCTGCAGGCTGGCACACTGGCTTTCCAGTTCATCTGCACAAAATTGCTTTTCAAACTACCGTATAGTGCTGTTTATAGTACTCGGGTATATATGGCACTTAGGGTTTTGCGAAAATATAATTGAATCCATTTACCCGGGTACTGTATATGGCAGTCTACAAAATCTGGTCTATAAGAAATTTACAATAGTATGTGAAGTTCTTTGCTCAAATTACGGTCTAGTTGTAAAAAAAGGTTCTTCACTTGCATCAGAACCCCTATGTTTGCATTATCTACTGTTGTTTTTGTCTCTTTTTATTTTTTAGTGTTAGGTTTTTATTAATATAAACATAAAACATACAAAGGCATGGGGGACGCACAATTACCCAGTGTCGTTCAAAAACGTAAAACAAAAATACATGGAGTACGTATATCAGTCAGGCACTTAACGCCGTTTATGGTACCAACACCATATAAGGTGCCGGTACCATATATGGTACCGGTACCGTAGGTAGTGGTACCATATATGGTACCCCCTACAGTGGGAAAATATCGAAATTTTTAAAACATATTAATATAACTAAGCATATATGTTTTTCGCCAATCAAACATATAAATAACACATATAGTTATATGTTTCTGAAAATTGAATATGCACATATTTTTAACCATAAAACATATTTGTATAAAAGTCGCTTATTCACTTATATTTTGTCTTAATTTTCGATAATTCAAACTTGAGATTCTGAATTTCCAGTCCAAAACAGTTTGCAACAATTTAGATAGCATACTCAGATTCAATAAGTTTAAGTGAAAGTCAGATTTTGGAAAAGTTTACCGTCAAACAGCAACCAAAAGTCTTGAAATCATGAATTCCTATAGCAAAAATATGTATATGTTTCCAGAAACATATTGACCTCAAAACATATAAATACAAAACATACAGTAGTGCACAAAAAAAATGTCCTCTCCACTTTTTCGGGTTCACTAAAATCACTCTTTTTCACTCAATTCTCAACGAATTTGAACGAAATTTTCAGGGTAGGTGCCCAATAAGTCCGGCTACTTGTGGTACAGTTTCGGCGCGAAAATTCAAATTTTGGCGGGAAATTTAAACGAAAATGCGAAAATCATATGGTCTCATAAAAACGGCTCTTACTCAAGAAATACAAAAGCTACGCCCGTGAAATCACGGCCGCTTATAGACCCAATATAGTGCAATTTTATGTAGAAGTTTCAAAACCCTCGCTCAAAGTATGCGCGAGAATCCGATTTTCAAAGTTGGCAAAAAATCGGAATTTACCTATTTCCAAAGCTAACATTTTGAGGTTCACTAAAATTGCCCGTTTTCAGTCAATTCTCTGCCAATCTGAACCAAATTTGCAGAGTACGTGCCCAATGGGTCTGGCTAACTCTGCTAGAATTTGGGCGCGAAAATTCAAAATTTGGCGGGAAATTTAAACGAATATGTGAATATCATAAAATGCTCTCATAAAAACGGCTCTTACTCAAGAAATACAAAAGCTATTCTGGTGAAATCATGGCCGCTTATAGACCCAACATAGTGCAGTTTTACATAGAAGTTTAAAAACCCTAGCTCAAAGTACGCGCGAGAATCCGATTTTCAAAGTTGGCAAAAAAATCGGGATTTATCCATTTCCAAAGCTAACATTTTGAGGTTCACTAAAATTACCCGTTTTCAGTCAATTCTCTGCCAATCTGAACCAAATTTGCAGAGTACGTGCCCAATGGGTCTGGCTAACTCAGCTAGAATTTCGGCGCGAAAATTCAAATTTTGGCGGGAAATTTAAACTGCAAAGTATCCAGCAAAAATTGTTCTTACTAATGTTTAAATTTCCCGCCAAAATTTGAATTTTCGCGCCCAAATTCTAGCAGAGTTAGCCAGACCCATTGGGCACGTACCCTGCAAATTTGGTTCAGATTGGCAGAGAATTGACTGAAAACGGGTAATTTTAGTGAACCTCAAAATGTTAGCTTTGGAAATGGAAAAAATTCCGATTTTTTGCCAACTTTGAAAATCGGATTCTCGCGCCTACTTTGAGCGAGGGTTTTCAAACTTCTACATAAAATTGCACTATATTGGGTCTATAAGCGGCCGTGATTTCACGGGCGTAGCTTATGTATTTCGTGAGTAAGAGCCGTTTTCATGAGACCGTATGATTTTCGCATTTTCGTTTAAATTTCCCGCCAAAATTTGAATTTTCGTGCCGAAACTGTAACACAAGTAGCCGGACTAATTGGGCACCTACCCTGAAAATTTGGTTCAAATTCGTTGAGAATTGAGTGAAAAACAGTTATTTTAGTGAACCCGAAAAAGTGGAGAGGACATTTTTTTTGTGCACTACTGTATTTGACATGCAAACATATTGAGAAACATTAACATATATGTTTTCCCAAAAACAAACATATTTATGTTGAGTTAAGTTAAGTTCAAAAAGTTTTGTTGTAAATGCAGCTTCTGTTTGGAATGAACTAGGAAGTGAGAACATTGAAGTGCCTCTCGAGCTGTTTACGTGCTTTGTTCGGTCTGAGAGTTTTAATGACTACGTTGCCTTGCTTGACATTAGAAACGTGTAATTTGTTGTCCATCCACAGATACGAAGATGTGTGTATTCTAGTCAAAGGGAGCAACATCTCCTGTTTTATACAGTTTTGACTCCCTGGTTCAAACACTACTGTTTGAATAAATGTTTACAAACAAACAATTTATGTTTTAAAACATATACATAAAACATATATGTTTCCCACAGTAGTACCCCCACGTTCGAGGTCTGTGGTGGTAACATATGGTACCGGTACCATATATGGTGACGGTACCATCTAGCGTGCCGGTACCATATATGGTACCGGCACCATATATGGTACTCCCACCTTCGCGTTGTTACCGGTACCGGTACCATATATGGTACCACTCTGTCCAGATTTCGTACCATATATGGTAGTGGTCCCATATATGATACCACCACAGTCGCCGAACGTGGGGGCACCATATATGGCACCGGTACCATATATGGTGTCGGTACCATAAACGGCGTTAAGTGCCTGACTGTATATAGTACAAAGACACAACAAGTACGAGGGGATTGTATTACGTCCATTTTACGAATTCGTATGTAATAGAAATTTGGTCGGCTTTACCATGTATCCTTTGTTCATATGAAACTTCAGCAATTTTTAATTTTGCAGCTATAACGTGCTAAAATAGCTTCATATGTAAAATCTGTTTTTTTTCATACAAACAAGGTTTACGACCAAAAATACTGCAATATTGGCACGATTGTATTGATAACTACTCACTTCAGAATAAAAATGAGTCCCCATTTATAGTACCCGGGTACAATACAGTATATGGCACTAAACGCCGTTATAAACAACATAAGTAAATATAAACAGCACTACAAATGTATACGGTATACAGAGTAGAGTGAAGCCAAAAATGTCAACTTACTACTCCGCCCCAACAGTGAGAGATGTGCTAGGATTATCAAAACTTGTTTCAGCAACATATGTAGTTCACATGGAAATGCAGTTGGATGCGAACCGATCTGCCAATTAAAGCCGTTCGCAGTAACTATGCAATTGCAATAAAGCCCTAGATACCTATTTGACGAGGGTATTAAACTGATTAAATAATATTCGTTGCATTAAAGTTTGCACGTTCATACGTACATATGTACGTACGTG
The DNA here is from genome assembly GCA_030248155.1 of Sabatieria punctata. Classification (NCBI taxonomy): domain Eukaryota; kingdom Metazoa; phylum Nematoda; class Chromadorea; order Araeolaimida; family Comesomatidae; genus Sabatieria; species Sabatieria punctata. The sequence continues at coordinate 7,314 of JASANB010006200.1, forward strand.
TACGGACGCATGTACAACCTGAAACGACTTTCAGCCAGACTTTATTATCTATCTTGCCAGCAAATCTTGAAACATGATTCGGTCGGGTTTGCAAATTGCTTTCACGCAGCGCTCTAAGCGGCCATAAGGCTGAGGTGTAGCGAGTGGTTCGAGCAAACAGCTGACATCGTTTGTAACTTTAAAAAAACTTTTGTTCTCTGTCACCGTTTAACCAAGCGCCTGCCACTAAGCCAGAAGAGGTTCTGCTCTGGTTGCCAGCAATAATGTCTTCTCTCTTACTGCTATTAACGACGGTCTTAGCTGGCGTCGGTCACTGCCAACCAAAAGGTCCGCTTCACCTAAACATCGATTGGTTTACTAGATTTTAGTTTTAGAAAACTTCCGCGCCGTTATTTCAAGCCCGCCGCGAATTTTAAACACACTTAGCGAAGTTATAACAGTGAAACAAGGAAGCAACGTTACCTTTAGCTGCGTGGTCGAGGGCACTCCTAAACCAACCGTTGGCTGGAGAAGACTGGACAGGGGAATTATTAGACTCGGAAATTATGGAGGTAATTAAATAAGACTCGGATATGAAATACAGTTACATCGGGGTTTGTATTAGTACTACTTTTGATAACATCTAATATAAATGAAAACGAAATGGAGAAATGATCAGTTTACTAAAAAGCAAACTGAAAAGATATTTTTGTAAAAGTGTTTCTTTCTGGTAATAATTTAATTCCATACTTTTAGTGACTTTTGTTGATTCATCAAACTTCACTATTCAAAAAGTGACTCATGCTGATGGCGGTGATTATGAATGCATCGCAGACAACGGAGTGTCACCTCCAGTACTGCGAACGGTCAAACTGCTCGTGCAATGTAACTTTTCTCTTTTTCCATCTCATCTCCGTAAGTTGCTGCCGTTTTCGTTCAGTCCATCTCATCACTACTGAGACGACAACTCAGAGCTCTACCTCTACAACAACGCAAACAGTGACTTATGCAACTACTACAATAACAACAACAAAAGAGCTGGCAAAGCTTGTCACTGAATCAGAAGATGAAGATCAGACTACTGAAGAAGCTGGGGGTAACTACTGTTATTTTACTATAGTATAATAGTAAAACAAAAATTAGTAATACTAGTGCTATTTTACTAGTAGTAAAATAATAGTAAAAAGTAAAATTAAGAGCCAATAGTAAAGTAAAAATTAAATTAAATTACCAAACGGAGTGAATAGTAAAATAGAAATTTTACTACTATTTTACTAGTTTTTCGTGAATTTCAGTCAAAATCTTGATAAATTTTGCACTAAAAAATGTGTGGGTGCACTTTCGTGACTCAAAATTTTGACATTATGTCTCTAAAAGTTCTTGAAAAGCTCATATCGTGATCAAATTCAGCAACTATTTGGCACCAACATCAGTTTATTCATAAGGTCTTGGCTTCAGTGATGCAAAATTGCACCTTAACACTAGTAAAATCATAGTAAAATAGTAGTAAAATGAGTAAAATTCATACATGTAACAGGGGGGTCTGCCCCCCCACCCGACTTAGGCCAGCCCCTCCCCCCCGGATCCCCCCCCCCGATTTTTCTGGCAAGTGAATTTTTGAGCAAATTTTTGCAATTTTTTACAATTTCAGACACAAAAATTGCCAAAATCGACTGCAAAACAGCGCTTTTTAGCTGTATTTCAGCCCAAATTAGCCATTTTTGGCGATTTTTTCGATTTTTGAACGTTTTTTAGTGCCCTACCCCACTCCCAAAATTTTAGCTCAGACCCCCCCGGCCGGCGCCATACCCCCCCAACCCCCCTCCCCATCGGCGGATGACCTGTTACATGTATGGTAAAATTATTAGTAAAACAAAAATTAGTAAAATAGGAGCTGCTTGATAGTAAAACAAAAATAAAAATTAAATCGAAGGGCTGATTTTGTAGTAAATTTAGTAAATAGTAAAATAAAAATCCACTAGTAAAATAACAGTAGGGGTAACGTAGTTTCAATCGAAAAGTCAGTGCACTTCGCACGCGATTTCAGACAACACAACAGTGGCATCCGCCAGCGATGCAGTGATATCGACTCACTTTGTTCTAAGCCTTCTTCTCTTGCTGAGGTTGTGATGCTTTGATGCTATCTACCTACCTACATGACAGCTTCTGCACTGCTTAGTGCTTACTTGTTCATTCACCTTCAGCCATGATCACTTGCAGTTGTGAACAAATTTCAGTTCAGTCTTATGGACTCCCTGTGCTTTTGCATGTCACTTCCTTACGTACTTGAGTCATGAATATGTGGATAAATTGGTTTTTGTATTCAATATTGATATTACCATCCACTACTTCATCCTTGTGGCATACTACCTACTACTCTGTGATGTTTTAGATATACTCACGCAGGAACACAGAAAGTTTATGAAATAAATCCCTCAATTATGTCCCCAACTTTTCTCGTAATGTCACGCACCATCCTTTTATTCTTCCTAAGTTTTTTCTGCAAAATTATTGTGTAATTGCTTACATTGCTTGCAGAAAATTGAACCTTGAATCGTTGATTGAGCCATATGTAGGAGATGATGTTGAAATCTGGCTTCGTGGCGTTATTCTTTTGTTTCTTTGAGACAGTGCCTTTTTCCAGAATTATATCCTGCAAAAGGTACAACTGATAATAGCTGGAGACAGTGAGTGGTTCTGAATATTAATAAACTGGCGCACTTTCAGATCCTCAGAAAACCACATAATGGTGACAATTCGCGCGTCAGCTGTGGTGTTCTTATTTGTCTTTGGTGCTGCTGTTGTGGCGCCTTCGCGCTTTTGACGGTTCACGTCCAACTGTGCTTTCTGCAATAGAAAACAGTGCGCCAAACAGTCTTTCTAAACATCGCATACTTTTAGTTCATCTGACAAGAACACTAGTGTTTCAGTTTTGGCTTGTTGCTTTTTCACTCTGGCTGTGCTCTGATTTCCAGCCAGAATATTCCGAATCGGATTCTAAAGCAAGCTGCAGCAACGAAAAATCAACAGCAATTCCAAGTGCAGTACGTTTCTCTGGTAGTTAAACCAAACGTAGCTGACAAAGCTCACGTCGCCACTCATGTTGGCAGGTTTCTTTTCATCACACCAAACAATCGAAGCTAGAGCAGCTAGACACACTACTATCTAAAAAGCTAACTGTTCTTTTCTAATTTACCAAAACCATCCTACAATACGGCACCATACCAGATAGGTAGGCATAGCTCAGAGACAACTGAATTTCTGGTGGTATATTGTTATTCTAAGCGGCACCTCTGTTTTTTGTGGCTTACTGCACTGCCCTACCAACTGGTACACAATTATTGTCTATAGTCATATTTTGTGAAAGAATTCGATGAAGATTTATTTATTTAGAACCGAACTGTCTGTCCATGACTAACAGAAATATCACAGTTTAGCTAGAGCAGCTCCAGGTGCCACGGCTGTTGCGGCAGTTGATTCCCACTTGTTTGAAGGCATTGACGATGTCCTGGGTGTTCATGTGGTCATAGTTGAAGTTGTAGTGGCGGCCGGCCTTCATATCGTCGGCAGCTTTCAACGTTTCAGAAGCAGCTTCATTGAAATTGGTGTCGGGACCCCAGTAACCCTTGGTGTTGGCTGTGTAGAACAGATCGAAAGCATCCCACACATCGTATTTGAACTTCTTGGCCAGCAGGTGGAAGACTTTGTTGAATACACCGCTTGAGTGGTGCACGTCCATTCCGTTGTGGTATTTGCTGACATGCCCGATCGATCGGCGGTCGCATTCAGGATTGTCCATGCATCTCAGCTTGCCGTTGCCGCCTTTAACGATGTCGTAGCCGACTCCCCAGTTGACTTTGGTCTTTCCTCTTACATATCGCTCAGCAGCCTTGCCTGCCATGTCACTGAAAGCTTCATTGAGTCCACCCGATTGTCCTTGGTAGCGCAACCCAGAGTTCTGACCAGTCACACCATGGCTAACTTCATGGGCCATCACGTCGAGGGACACCAGAGGGTGGAAGTAGCTGGCTCCGTCTCCGAAGGTCATAGCTCGGCCATCCCAGAAGGCGTTCTCGAAGTTGTTCTTGTAGTGCACCTTCATGATGAGCGGGGTGTGTTTGAGTGGGCCTTTGCCGTACCAGTCGACGTACATCTGGAAGACTTTGGTGCCGAAGTAGTGGGCGTCGTTAAGCGGCGAGTAGGCTCCGTTGGCTGCGTCGGCGTCCTGGTGGTAGCAGTTGTACTCGTGTGCGTTGGTGGCCGTGTTGCTGTTGGAGTTGTGCAGATGGATGGTCTTGACGGTGTCCGACTCCATCTTGCACTTTCCACTGCTGGTCTTGGTCACGATCATCTTGTCAAAGTCTTTGCCGTACTCGTATCGCTTAACCTTCTCATTGCCTCCAGGTCCGGTTCCGGATTGCATGCGTTGGTTTGTGGTGACAGCATTGTACTGGTCGATCTCGTTGCCGTCCTTGTCAGTCAGTACCACCCACTTCTCGGGAACTCCACTGTCGCTTGTGGTCTCGAAGCTGACTTCGAATCCAACCTGTGGGTCATCGGAGGTCTTCTTTCCGCGTTTGCCAGTGATGATCACAGGGGCGGCTTCTCTGTTGTCAACGGGCATTGGGGTGTCGCGTTTCTTGCGTCGTGCGTCGATCAGACCCTCCACCTTCTTCATCACCTCTCCTTGCTTCTGACGGAGCTCATCAGGGTTGACCTTGCCAAGCTTCTTGTTGAGGTCGAGGAAAGCCTTGCCGGTCTTGGTCTTCTGGGGTTTCACGTGTCGTTTGCCAGTCACTTTGCCGGAGCCCTTGTCAATCACGTCCTGCAGACCGCCCTTTGTCTTGTGCTCTGTGATGTCTCCGCCCAACACTTTGAGGCCGCTGTAGGTCTGTTCCACCTTTGTGACGCGGTTGCCGTTGTTGTCGTCGAAGTGCTCGCTCTTGCGGCGCATTCCGTTGCCTTTTCCGTCCGAGCGCGATTGGTCCATTTTGTTCTCGGTGATGTCGTTCAGCTGCTTCTCAATCTTGGCGTGGGCGGCCCTCTCCATACGGCCGAGAGCTCGCTTGCCCACCGTGATCGAACGCTGGGCCTGTGCCACTGCCAGGCACAAGCAGACCGCTACCAACAGCTTCATTGCTGAAATTAAAGAAACTTTCACACAACTCAGCTCTACCGTACCTGAAGCAGGCTTACTGTGGAGTTCAGGTTCAGCTAGACGATTGGATGAACCAGAAGATGACAGAGCAAATTAAAGGAATAGTGACACGCTTCTGTCCATTGCTTTTATAGGTCTCTTCTGTGGACAGAAGACAGGTGGCTGAAGGTTTCAATCTCAAACACAATTGTCCACCTGTTGGTTAAGGAATGTAAACACATGCTTTTGAACAAAAAGCGTGGGTATGCTTTTGCCACATGTGTCATAATATTAGGACTGTGCATGGCGGAATACTGGTAACGTAATGCTCAAAATTCATTTGCAAGGACAGATAGAAAGTACGTACGTGAATAGAGACAGATTGATATCAAAGCAAAGCAAATCACTATCTTGGACCTTTGGGATCCAGCTTCTTCTAGAAGTTTCCAATTTTTAAACTGATACTTGAAATCATTCACTCACTTTCAACTCGTCTGTCATCCATAGATATGAAATTACAGACATCTCAACAGGCTTTCTATAGCCTGTGCTTAGCGTTTTCAGTAGCTTTTTGTTCGCTTTCACCTTTTTCTGTAAGTTCAAATAATTCAGCGATAAAAATTTACAGATGCAAACGACTTTTGTGTCCTTGGAGAGAAATGCATAGCTGACCATGGTTATGTCTGCTGTCTCGTTTTTCTTTTTGTTACGATCTGGGTGAACACTTTCTGCTCCAACAAGTGTTCGTGTGAGCACGGTCAAATCTGGAGCTCGCTCTTTCGGCTTTTCTGAGCTTGAAACTACCACCACCACCACAAGACAAGAACAAATTGTCTATAACTGTGCGTTGTTTAGCTACACATTGTTTTAGTAGAAACTTACTGAAAGGGCAGTCATAATGTATTTCAGTCCGCAAATGGAAAGCGGGCAGTCAGCTGGGTGAAAACGGATTAGTTTTATACACCAGTCAGCCTTTTTTCATAGTACATAGTTGACCACACCAGTTAGTTGACATACGTGTAACAGGTCACATCGACCGATGGGGAAGGGGTTGGGGTCTAGCGCCGGCCGGGAGGAGGGTCTGAGCCCAAACTATTAGTCGTCGTGGGTCGGTAGTAAAAGACGCCCAAAAATCGTCAAAAAACGCTAATTTGGGGTCAAATACAGCTAAAAGAGCAAAGTACTGGCAACAGTACTGAGTAAGTTTAGCAATTTTAGTGTCTGAAATTCTAAAAAAAATTGTAAAAATTTGCTGAGAAAAATCGGAAGAGGAGGGGTCAGAAAAAGTAGTGTCGGGGTGGGGGCGATCGGGAGGTCTGGCCTAAGTCGGGTGGAGCGGCAGACCCCCGCACCCATACATGGGCCGGAAAAATGGGTTGGGGGTAGTCAAAATCCGAAAATTTGGGGGTGGGCCTGCCGGTTTGGGGGGGTCGCGCCGATTTTGGTGGGTGGGGTCAGGAACAAAACTCGGCTTCAGGTGGGTGGGTGGGGTCGTTTGGAGGGTGGGCAAACCCCCAAACCCCCCCGGACCCCCCCGCGGCCCATGTTTGCCCGCATCCCCTGTGCCTGTACATTGTATGTAAGCCAGTTGGCGTTTTTTCACTTGTTAACATTTGGATTGGACCGCTGTTTAGGACAGACACATGTTTGAAAAAACTACAGTACATACTGTACGTAAACGCTAAACAGGGTTCGTGCGGGTTTGTACAGCAAAATTCCCTGACTTTCCCAGACTTTTCCATGATCAAAGTCAAAATTCCCTGACCAGGGTGAGGAAACTGTAACCAAATCTGAGAAAATTTTAATATAATTGGCTTTGTAATGCGCACTTAAACGGTATTCAGAATGTAAATTTCTGGTTTAAGTTTTATTTAAAAAAGTCAGAGAAATAGGGAAAAGTCATTAAATTTTGTGTCTGGTCAAGGAAAAAATTTTGATAGCATTTGAAACATATCGCCGCCAAACGGTCCTAAACCGATCTTCAAAAGGGTGTTGTGCAAAGTTCTGACAGGACCGTTTGGCGGCGATATGTTTCAAATGCTATCAAATTTTTCCTTGAACAGACACAAAATCTAATGACTTTTCCCTATTTCTCTGACTTTTTTTTAATTCCCTGACTTTTCCATGACTCCCTGACTTTCCAGGTCCCGCAGGAACCCTGGCTAAAGTTTCAACAACCTGTAATTGGACTGATAATGTAGAAACAAAGCGAAACTGTGTTTAGGTTATTTGTGAAAAGGAACTACTGCTGCGGTTTTACTTCAAGTTTGAATGCAAGCACAAGCTACTCTGCATTAGGGTTACAGTCTGTCGTTTTCTCAGCAAACGCCAACTGTGGCTCTTTTGGATCGAAGTGGAACTCAGTGTAGAACTTTACGAAGAAGGCATTGCCCACAGTTGCGTGCGTTAGGGCTTTGTCCTTCTGAGCGCGGAGTCCGTACCACTGGAACTTGCCGGGCGTGATCTCTGGCAAGTAGTCTGTCGGCAACAACTTGAACACCCTTTCGCCGTGCTCGAACTCTATCGTAGGCAGATGGTCCTGCATGGCCATGTCGATGTGTTGAATCCCGCTAAGGTTAAATTCGGGATCCCCTAAACTTTCACGGATCAGTTGTTGGACCTCGTTGCCTATATTTGCAGGCAGTCGCGTGGAGGCGCAGCCGGTGTCGAAGTGCTGCTTCACTTGTTCGGTGCGCATCACTGCTTCGCTCCCGTTTTGCAGCTTTACACGAAACTAAAAATTTTTATTCAATCACACGTACATCATGTACGTACATGTAACAGCTCCGAGCCGACCTGGGGGGAGGGAGGGGGTAGAGGGTAGGGTGTCTTCCGTCACGTGGGGGATCGAGGGGGGTTCGCCCAGAGGGGTCCAAACTTTCAAAAAGCTTCAAAACTCCTGGAAATGCGTTTTTAGCTCTTTTTCAGTGAGGACGCTAAAATCGCTATTTTAAGCTGCCAAATAGCGTTTTAGAGCCAAAACAAGCATAAGATGACAAAAAGGCTTCCAAAAACCCCGATTTCTCTTAAATATCAGCAGTGGAAACGCCAAATTCGTTTCCCAAAGGCTTTTCAAGCGAATTTTAGACTAAAATTATTGATTTCTGAGCCAGTTTGTTAGTACTGCAGCCGCTACCAGTACTTGTATTTTTGGGTCGGGGTGGGGGTCCCTTAACCTGTCTCGGTGGTGGAGAGGGGGTGAGGGGGTTTGGCTTGGCCTTTCCAGCTAGGGGGGAAACCCCCACCCCCCTAGTACAGTACTAGCAGGCATTTCGACTAAGAGGGGTTGCATTTTGCAAAGTGCCCGTGAGTCCATTTTTCGGCAATAAATAAGCTTTATTTGCATCATATTTTTCATTGGAATAGGCTTTTGAGGTGGCTGGCCTATGACATCTATGTATTTGACTGAATGTTATGAATTTTTTGGAAGAAAAATTCCGAAGAGCCAGGTCGAGCAAAACCGGAATGGAACCCACTCAGCACTCGTTTCCTTTCTTTATCTGCTATACTATTCTTGCTGATATCTTACTTACTTGTAACCCACCTTAGTACGGTACAAACGAAACGAATCATTCGTAATGAAGTGCAGTTTGATCTGTCGGTCTTACCGTAATCACTCCCTTAGCGCCCCAAGAAAGCCGTTTAAGGGTGGGCAGAATAACTGGGTACACCTTCACTTTGACATAGGTGCATGGCAGGTAACAAGCAGTTAGCGGGCTGCCAACAGAAAAAAGTCCTTTGGTGTGTATGTAGCCGAATTCTGTCCGAACCACAGCCTGATTCTGTCCGAACCACAGCGCAAAAACCTAGATGTGCGAAAGAAAAGTATAGAACCGAAGTTTGCTTATACGTACTTTGTTAAGGTCCGGTGGAAAGGCCTTCAGCAATATAAAGGGTTTCGGGTGAGTGGCTTGATCGGCAGTAAAACCAAATCCTAATATATTAATCGGACCATATGCGGCCGGTTCATAACTATCGACCCTAGCCACATTGACGTCTGATATTTCCACACCGCCCAACACTACGGACGCTTTATAGTATCTGAAACGTTCCGAAGCTGAAAACATATAGTACTTTTAGCAGAGACATCGCTTTCACGGTAACGGCAGCTTTTTCCGGCTTGGCTTAGAGACTGCCCGCCCGCCCTTCGAAATATGCAAATTAGCCAAATTTCAGAAACATCAACAAAACCTGCTTTAAACATTCCCTAATTTTTCTTAAAAACTGTTGTTTTACTCCATATTTATTATTTTACTGTCTTGGCCATGAAAAAGACCGCCTGGCCCTTTTCCAATTTTTCAATCAACTTCTAATGGCCGCTATTCCATCAATTTTCAACCGAATGAAAAGATTTCTGGCACGAGTATTATTATTTGTTTTCAGCATACATCTTGTAGTTGGGGGAATGGGGGTATCTCCTCCAGGCCCGATCCCCCAGCTGGATTCTGGGGGATTTTTTAAACCCTATTTTGGGTTTCTAAACCTGCAAACAGGGTTCCAAAAGCCCTGATTAGGGTTTCAGAGAGTCTGAACAGGTTTCGCCTAATATAGGTTTCAGGAACCCTAATTTTGGTTTCAAAAGCCCTAAATAGGGTTCCGGAACCCTAATTTGAGTTTCCGAAGCCCTAAATAGGATTCCGGAAAGGGTTTCTAAAGCTCTAAATAGGGTTCCGGAAACCTAATCTGGGTCTTTGAAACCGTAAATACGGTTTCTGAAGGTCTAAATAGGGTTACAGGACCCTACATAATTTGGGTTTCAAAAGCCCTAAATAGGGTTCCGTAACCCTAATTTGGGTCTCTGAAGCCCACATTAGGGTGCACGTTTGTTTTAAAACAATAAATAGTGTTTCAAATATTATTTTTGCACTTCTGACAGGATTTTTACCCGATTTTTAGTCTTCAAAGCCCTGTTTTGAACCAAAAAAGGTCGCCGAAACCGACTTTTGGACACCAAAAAGGTCGCTGAAACCCCGTTTGGGCATAGTCCTGAAACCCTATTTTGGTTCAGAAAAATTCCCCCCAGCCGAAAACCCAGCTATATGTACTGTATGGTATTTATTTTGGTCGGTATTCCCAAAAAAACCCATTTTTCGGTATGGCTTCGGTATACCCAATCAACAGTATTTTGGGACACTGTACAACTGCATACAATTGTTACTTATGACTTATGTGTACTGTACGTAGACGTACCTGAAATGAACAGTATAACCGTCGAAATAGATAGCCCCGTACTCGTGGTCATCAACCGGCTTGCCTTTAGGAGTCCAAAATTCTTTGTGTACCAAGCAAACCGGACTTCCGGTGTCCAGTTGTGCTTGTACATCGGTTCCAGAGGCATTGGCTTCATGTACAGTGAGTGGCACGTAAATTCTAAGGACGTCGTAAGAGCACTCTGCAGGGCTCTTGAATTTGCCCTTTGAAGCCGCACACCCGGATACCGCCGGTAGTACGCTGGACGCAGTTGGTTTCTGCCGTTGGAAGGGAATTCTGGTCCAAAACGTCATCCACTCTCTGAACGCTCGATTAACCACTCGGCTGCTGTAGGAGGTGCTGGCGGTGTGCAAGCTCTCCAATGCTGCTAGGCCCGTTCTGTTTGTTCCTCCGATTTTCCATTCTATTATAGCGTTTGACTGCAATTTTTAGTTAACTACGGTCTATAGTGTATACTATAGTGTATGTATATAGATCATCTCAGAAAGGAATATGTGCGGCGTTGATGAGGCGGCTGGATTTCTAAAAACATAAATAAAGAGAGTGTTTCAGCCTGGTTTCTGCACATACATGCAGGTACTTCGAATTTATAGGCTGATTTTCATTGTTTTGTTTTAAAAGCTGCTAACGCGATACAAGCCGATTTCCTGAAAACTGACAAAAAATCTCGTACTGTGTAGACCTCAAAACTCTCCGAACTTCGGCTGATTGAATGCAGCCGACTTTTCTTTCGCCCAAAAATGGGTAGAGCCATACATGTAACAGGTCATCCGCCGAAGGGGAGGCGGGTTGGGGAGTCTGAGCCAAAATTTTGGGAGGGGGTTGAGTACTAAAAACGCTCAAAACGTGCTGTTCTACAGGGAAAGTGCTGTTTCTACAAGGCGATTTTGGTTATTTTTGTGTCTGAAATTGCAAAAAATCGCTAAAATTTGCTAAAAAATGGCTTGCTAGAAAAATCGGAGGGGGGGGGCGGGAAAATCGTCTCGGGGGGGGTCTCCATCCGGGGGTCTGGCCTAAGTCGGGTGAGGGCAGACCCCCCTGTTACATGTATGAGTAGAGCAATCAGTCAGGCCATCTAACCAGGTCAATCATTAATCAGATATCTACATACAAACTACTAAAATCAGTTAATTTCTTTTAACCTATTTTTAATCGTTTTTTGAACGCTAAACCTTCAGTGCGTATTTTACAACCCCATTTGCAAAATTTTGGGTACGCCACTGGGTTGAACCAAGTTGGGTTGGGCTGCAAAATTCGCACAAATTGATCCAAGCACAGCCTTTCACCCACTCTAAATTTAAACAGAAACGTTACAGAGTCTGGAACCACGCTTGATGAACAGATAGCGTTCCTCCAAAGCTGCTTAGCGGTTCCATTTCGACAAGGACACGGCAAGACAGTCTGGTTGCGCTTCTGCACACAATCTGTTTCATTCTCCCCACAGTAACCTTAACATTATTAGATCAGGGTTAGCGGCTGGTCTAAGTCGATTTCACTTAAGCCGTCACGTTACCTCTGACAGAAACTGAATAGGCTAGGTCAGGCTGCTTAAAGTGCTCAGTTGAAAGCAGGCAGATCGGTGCTATGTTGCCGGATCGCCACCGAGGCGCCGTTCGTTTGTTGGTGCTGAGTTCCTGTTGCAACTGCAAGATGGCCCAGTCCCTGTAGGTCAACTGTTCTTCAGGGTGATCTGTCTTCAGTGTCAGAAACGATTCATGAACCACCCCAGGAAACGCCAGTAGAGTCACTTCTTTATCTTCACCTTCTCCTATTCCGAAAGTGACTTGCGGAGCAAGGTCGGTTAGCGATGTGAGCCTAAAAGGTAGTCCCGCTACGCTCGTGGTTCTCCGATCTTTCCTGCGCACCAAATGTGTTCGGCCACTGATTAACATTTTTCAAAAGACCGAGTTTTAAACGTATCGGAAAGTTTCTGGCTTTCCGATAGGTTCACGGTCCCGCTTTCCGATATGTTTTGTCCAGCTTTCCGATATATTCGGTCCGGCTTTCCGATAGGTTGTTTTCAGATTGTCTTGGTGTAGTGCAGTGAACTGATAGACTGAAAGTTATTTTTTTATTCATTTCAACGCAAGCGTCATCAGAACATCTAAAGCAACAAATTTTGAGTTTGCGACTGGTTGAAAACGCGTTTCTAAGGGGTCTGACTGAAATAGCTTTCCGATATTTTTTATGTTGTCCATCAATTTTTTTGCTTTCCGATAAGGTTGGCCAACTACGCCATATGGCGTTGGTCAGTTCCAAAGGGTTAATCACGGGATTTTCTTGACCACTCAATCAATCGGTATGTGCAATCCTTACCTTTAAACATTGTGTGAACTAATTTCGTGGATATTGAAATGTTTGACGCTGCTTTACCTGTTAACCTTTCCTTTTGGTTTCTTTTTTTTAAGTTTTTTTTTTTTTTGTGGGGGGGTGGGGTGTTGAGTAGAATAATAAGCTCCCCTGTTTGTTAATTTTAGATAGCTCCTGGGGGAAAAAGGGTGTTTTTTTTTCAATAATTTTTTTAGGAGGCGTCTGTGGACCGGACGGGGTCGTTCTTTCAGATCTCAAAAAAAAAAATGGGGGGGGGGGGGGGAGGAGTGGGGGGTCTTATTATGTTATGTGATTGTGAAAACCACAAAGAATTTCAATTACGCCACGCTCGGGGGCCTTCTAAAAATCGGCCCGCTTAACTATGGGACCAAAATTTCGAAATCGAATTTCTGACTTGCTGATCGGAATTCAGACCTAACAAACGGGGTTTTTGCGTAACTTTTTGAGTAGTTTAAGAATCTTTTACTAAATTTCATTTTTGGAAAAAAATTTTTTTTCGTCCCCCTATCGGGGGGCATAACTCGTCTGGAACCCCCTAGACCGTTCTTTTTATTTCAGATTATTGTAGCGCTATATCTTAGCTACACGCCGGTGTAAAACAATATGGGCTACCGGACGGCAAACACTGAAATATTTGCGTTCAAAGATTAAAAATGCCACATTTTGCATGTTTCACTGTGCCCAAAAATTTTCAACTCCATGTTCCAGCTTACTAATTGGAGTTGAATGCTAAAAATTGATGTGTAAGCTGTACTTTTAGAGTAGTTTAAGAAACTTTCATTGAATTTCATTTTTGGAAAAAAAATTTTTTTCGTCACCCTGTCGGGGGGCATAATTCGTCTGGAACCCCCCAAGACCGTTCTTTTTATTTCAGATTATTGTAGCGCTATATCTTCGCTACACGCCGGTGTAAAATAATATGGGCTGCCGGATGGCAAACACTGAAATATTTGCGTTCAAAGATTAAAAATGCCACATTTTGCAAAAAGGCCCCCGATAGGGTGACGAAAAAAATTTTTTCCCAAAAATGAAATTCAATGAAAGTTTCTTAAACTACTCTAAAAGTACAGCTTAGACATCAACTTTTAGCATTCAACTCCAGTTAGTAAGCTGGAACATGGAGTTGAAAATTTTTGGGCACAGTGAAACATGCAAAATGTGGCATTTTTAATCTTTGAACGCAAATATTTAAGTGTTTGCCGTCCGGTAGCCCGTAATGTTTTACACCGGCGTGTAGCTAAGATATAGCGCTACAATAATCTGAAATAAAAAGAACGGTCTAGTTGGGGTTCCAGACGAGTTATGCCCCCCGATAGGGGGGCGAAAAAAAAATTTTTTTCCAAAAATGAAATTTAGTAAAAGATTCTTAAACTACTCAAAAAGTTACGCAAAAACCCCGTTTGTTAGGTCTGAATTCCGATCAGCAAGTCAGAAATTCGATATCGAAATTTTGGTCCCATAGTTAAGTGGGCCGATTTTTAGAAGGCCATATCTCGAGCGCGGAGCGTCGAATCTGGAAATTCTTTGCAGGTCATTGATAACTTGTCAATATGTTTTAGTGTTCCAACTTTCAGCCCTCTACGCCCAACTTTCAATTTTGGGGTCTGAATAGGGCAAAGGGCAAATACTCGATCGGTTCAGAGACTGACTCTTAAAATACGCACCTTTTTGGAGGGTTGGCTGTTTGATTCAGTTCAAAGTTGTAGAAGCAATGAGCGGCGGCTACCACGTGATGACTGGAAATAATCACTCCAGTGCAGTGGGACAGCCACAGGTCACCTACACATGCTACCACTTTAGCATGGTTGTAAAGGTTGTGCAGTGTTTTACCGTCATTGTTATAGGTCTCACTCAGCTCCACACTTATTCTAACTATCCAAGGGTCCGGCGATGTATCCTCCTTTAGAAGCATGCCAACAGTAAGCATGGATGGCAGAATTAATTCAATTCGATACCTTCTTATTTGAAGATTTTTTCAATCCACAAGTAGCCGACACTCTAGAAGCCTCTTTTTTCGTCAGCCGTTTAAAAGCTTGCCGTTTATCGCCAAGAGGAGCAGCAACGAGGACGAGCTGTCCCGCAAGCAAAAGAGAAACGATCCAATGCATGCTGCTTCACTCCACTCAGTACCGGAGAGTGCTGCATAGGGTACCCCTCCAGATAGCGTACCCGAGGTACACTAACTGGCACTTAGTGCCGAATAGTGTACCCAAGGTACACTATTTGGAGACAGGTTTTATGTCATGGGTGTCCAAAATTTCCAACAATACGGTAGCTTTAAAGCAGGTATACGTATATTTATGGTCATTTTCAATCGTTTTTACTGACGCAAACCTCATAAGAATGAACACTTTGACCAAACACTCTTATTTACGCGACAGAAACGGTAATCCGGATTGGAAAATAGCATTTTTGCTCAGAAATCATGAAAACAAGCAGTTTAACATGATTTGGCTAAGTGCCAGTTAGTGTACCAGGTACACTAACAGGATCTCATTTTTGTTGCGGAAAATGCTAAGTGCTGGTTACTGTACCCGGGTACCCAATGCAGCACTCTCCGGTAGCGATTACATGGTATGGTATGTATCTGGGGTTAGTTTAGGCTTATTTCTTCCCTATTTTTCAAGATAAGAATATCATTAAAGTGTATCATTGTATTAAAGTATATTAAATTTTGAATATGCAAATTTTTGTGCAACTTTACTAACTTTTTTAACGCTGTATCCTAGCATAGGCGTGTTTGTGATGGTCCCGACTTAATTGAATGCTGTATTATGCAATTTTTGTGTGTGTTCGGGAGGTGTTTGAGGGTGGTGATTGGGGTTGTGTTCATGGTGTTTTGGGTGTGTTCGGGGTGTGTTCAGGTGTGTGTTTGGGTGTGTTAGGGATTGTGCTCGGGGGTGTGTTCTCGGGTGTGTTCGGCGGTGTTTGGGTGTGTTCGGGGAGGTGTTCGGGGGTGGGTTTCGGAGGGTGTCCGTGGGGTGTTCGCCCCGCCCACTTCTTGTGTTTATTCACTCTGCATTCAAATCGCTAAATTGGGTTTGTGTAATCTTGTAACTCAAAACGGGGTTTTGCGCCTGATTTAGAATCAAGAGTAGGATTTTCTTGACTACTTTTTAGCTCCGAAACGCATTTCAAACGAATTCTATCGCTGAAACTCATATTCAATCGCAATTTGAGTGCAAAACAAGCTTTTGTTACATTTGTTGCTGCAATATTGGGCATTTTCTTCACCCGGAACAAGCTTTTTAAGGAATTTTAAATGGAAAAACAGGTTTTTTACGCTTTCATGGTTTTAATAGGGTTTTAAAGCCATTTTTCGCCCCAGAATCCCAAAAAAATCAACAAAACCCACCTTTGGACTCCAAAAAAGGTCGCAAAACCCACTTTGGACTTGGTCCTGAAACCATCTTTGGGATTTGAAAAAGGGCCACCACGGAAAAACCAAGCGACATGTATGAAATCTGCTCAAAATAACCTATTTTAACGACAACTACTAACTCAAGCCAACCAACTCAATCGAAATGTTAGCGCATGTCTGTTTGTACGGACACTATACCGCGTGAACGTTTCTGATTGATTGAACAACCTGTCTGAAACAGCTACTGGACCTGTTTGTTCGGGCTTCATAGCTAACTGGGTGCAGTTCATGCATCATGACCTGCATTTAGTACACCTTTTTACTTCTGATCACTCATCCATTCATTACATACGCACTGAGGCTGAAAGTTTCTAAAACAGAGCAAACAGTGCAAAGAACAGGTCACCCGTCAGAAGTAGAGGGGCTTTGGGTTTGAGCCCTGCCGAGCGAACTGAGTCGAAATTCCGGAATGTAGAGCGTTAAAAATCGCAAGGTCGGGCTAAAAACCGTAAAAGCGCATTAGATAAAATAGGCTACAAATCGTTCTTTTACAGATAATTTCAACAATTTCGGAAAAAAACGGAGGGGTGGAAAATCATCTAGGCGGAATAATAATTGTTCGGGAGTCTGGTTCTAGTCCATTGCTGTTGCGGCAGACGCTGTACATTACTTGGATGTTATATACAGGGTCCGTCAAAAAAACAACCCCGCAGATTTTTTAATCAGATTTTTTACTATAGCAACCGCAAATCTCAACCGATTTCAATCAATTATATTTTAAATGAAAGATAAATACATTCTTCAAAGATTTATGAAAACTGTCATTTAGATACTCTGCTTAGTTCCTGAGATATTTGCCCTCAAAATCAAAACAGAGAGTTTGGCAATGAACTACAGGGATTTTTATTACTCCGTTGCACTTCATAACAAAACGGATTGCTACTAGTGCTGATGGCTATTGGACGCTTTATTGGAGAAACACACGCTCGGTTTACTTCACCAGTAAAGTCTCGATAGCCCTCAGCAGTAGGATCTGCATTGTGAAGTGCAGTGCAATAGAATCGCCCTTGTTCTTTGCCAAAATCTGTTTCAACCTTGAGGGCAAATATTTCAAGAACTAAGCAGAATATCTTATCAAAAAGTTCACCAATCTTTCAAGAATGTATCAATCTTTCATTGAAAAAACGATTTATTCAAATCGGTTGAGATTCATGGTTGCAAAAGTAAAAAATCGGCGGGGTTGTTTTTGTTCACTATTGTTCATTGCCAAAATCACTGTTTTGTCTTTGAGGGCGAACATCTCAGGATCTAAGTAGAGTACATTAATAAAAAATTTCAGCAGTCTGTTAAGAATTTATTTATCTTTCATTTAAAAAAGGATCCATTCAAATCGGTTGAGATTTGTGGTTGCTGCAGCGAAAAATCTGTGGGATTGTTTTTTGGCGGACCCGTTACATTAATGTACAAGTGTATGACCTAGGTACAGTATGATACAGTATGACTTGCCTCCATGCAAGCCTTGCATTACATGTCACATCGGGGCAGCGCAGCGAGTTTGAATCTTGGCAACACAATGCCAACCAGTAACAACTGACAGTGAAAGTCCATTGCGGCTGGCTCGGTGATCAGACAGACGCAAAAACTACCGCCCGGCAGCTGGGTAGGAAGGATCAAGTACTGTTATTTTACTACTGGATTTATATTTTACTATTTACTAAATTTACTACAAATTTAGCTCTTCAATTTAATTTTTATTTTTGTTTTACTACCGAGCAGCTCCGATTTTACTAATTTTTGTTTTACTAATAGTTCTACTAATTTTACTACTATTTTACTACGATTTTACTGGTCATTAGGGGCAATTTTTCGTCAATGATGCCAAGCTCTTATGAATAATTAATGTTGGTGCTAAATAGTTGCTAGACGTAATCATGATACGAGGTTCTCAAGAGATTTAGAGACAAAAATGTGTGAAGTTCAACTAGCAAAATTGCGCCCAGAGATCATTTATTGCAAAATTGATTGAGAATTTGGTTGGAATTCACCAAAAACTAGTAAAATAGTAGTAAAATTTTCATTTTACTATTGACGGTCTTTGTTAATTAAATTTAATTTTTACTTTACTATTGGCTCTTAATTTTACTTTTTACTATTATTTTACTACTAGTAAAATACCACTAGTATTACTAATTTTTGTTTTATTATACTATAGTAAAATAACAGTAGGATCAAGCATGCGTGCTGCATTGAGTGTAAGCCGGACTCATCTTGCTTTTCTCTTACCCTCACCCAATGAGTCTGTGCGAGAAGAACTTGTGCGTCAAGCGGATAGAACGTGCTTCCAGCCCACGTAAACAGTGGCATCACGGCCTAAACCGCTATACCAACTGTGCCAGCAGCAGCAAAGCATTTTTCTCCGGAAATAGCAAGATGCATTTATTTTTGGCTCAGAACAAGCTCAATCGAAGCATTGGGTTCAAAATGTACAATATATTCTGGGAAAGCGAAAGCTCTAACTGCCTGTCAGACAATACCATTTTGCTGTACTGTACTGTTGCCAGATTTCAGCAATATGAAGAGACTTCGTCAAAGGCCAATGCATAGCGTAGCAAAGCACAAGCGCCTGTTTTCTTTAACAATGGCTGCTTGTCTGTTCTCATATTCATTTTCAATTCCCTTAATCAATTGGAGACTAAGCAATTTATCTAAAAGACTCGTTCTTCATCAAAATGGCTTCTTGCGGGGCAGGAATCTGGGTAAGAGTACTCTATTTCTGCATAAAACGTCACTGAAGCTCCGTTAGCCTGCTCCTTTTAACAGAAGCCATTTCCCATTTCACCGCTTCCAATTTGTTCGGCCACTTCCTAACGATCTTACGCCAACTGCCTATTCTGGGCATACATTGTACGATGAAAGAAAGATATACAGGGTGCGCAAAAAATAACCCAGCAGATTTTTTGCTGTAGCTACAGCAAATCTCAACTGATTTGAATGAATCCTTTTTTAAATGAAAGATAAATAAATTCTTGAAAGATTGATGCAGGGTTGTGAGGTGTGTTTTTTTCCGGTGTTTATTTCCGTTTTTTCCGGAAAAAAAACCGGTTTTTTTCCTAAGGGTCGGAAAAAAACATAAATCGCGGAAAAAAACTCAAGCTAAAAATAGCTAATTTATGTCATTTTTCTAACCAAAAATGGACTTTTGCGATGTATAATAGGCCATACTGACTCAAAACTGTTAGAAAAACAACAGAAAAGACCAAATTTGGCATAATAAAACAAAAATGCAAACTGCTGTAAGAAAATTTGCATATAGGGTTTATTGATGAAGCCTGTCATGTCAGGGACTCTTTTATGCCTGTTTCGTGATTTATATCTATGTAACACGTGTATTTCTGGTCTGAAAAGGCTGAAGAAGGCGCTAGAAAGCGTTAGGAATCATAAAACCAGTCTAGGATACTCCGAACTTGGGCTGGAGTTTTTTCCGCGATTTAGGAAAAAAACCGGAAAAAAACTGGAAAAAAACAGGCCGAGGTTTTTTTCGGAAAAATATACAACCCTGGATTGATGTAACGCTTAGTAGTAAGATAGCCTGCTTAGTTCCTGAGCTATTTGTCCTCAAAGTCAAAACAGAGATTTTGGCAATGAACAAGAGTGATAAAGAACAACCCAGCAGATTTTTTACTTTTGCAACCATGAATCTCAACCGATTTGAATGAATCCTTTTTTGAATGAAAGATTGATAAATTCTTCAAATATTGGTGCAATTTTTATTGAGATTCACAGTTTAGTTCTTGAGATATTTGTTCTTAAAATCAAAACAGATTTTGGCAAAGAACGTTCGGTCAACTCGTCCCTCTCAGTCTCTCTTCACTCAACACCGGCCTACAATAGAGTCTCATGTCACTGGTGTTGTTCGATGGTTCAATTCTCGTTATGGCTTCATTTCCCGCCCCCATGTTCAACAAGACTACTTCTTTCTCCCATCTCCAGTTCATCCTTCCTCATCCCAGCTTTCGTTGTGTGGTGGAGAAGAGGTTCAATTTGATGTTGTGGATGGCCAGCCTCACTATGTGGCGGTCAACATTACTCAACTCAATGATCCCCGTTCGCTCTCTGCTTCCCAGCCGCCTTCCGGCTCTCCCATTTCTCAAGGTTCCCGCTCTCCCAATTCTCGTGTTTCCGGACGATCGTCAGGCGCAGATGTAGCCCCGATTCAACAACGACGCTCATCTGAGGGGGAGTGATGAAAGAAAGATACTCAGCGTTTGCATTCTCATTATCATTGTTTGTTCGTGTGCTCTCCCAGTAAAACTCTCTTCAGCAAGCCTTCAGAAAGCTGCAGATTATACTAGCAGACTGTACCAACTGCCTGGCCCTAGAAAGTATGTTGGCTCATTGAAGGAAGGAAGGTTTATCTAAATAAAGGACGGGCTAGGCCGATTTTCCGACTATAATGCCCTACCCTATCAGAACCATAACACAGATACAAACGCATTTCACCTATAAGAAAACAAAAACGAAAACAACAGATTACAGGGAGGCTTTGGTCTTAGCTCTCCGAATATAGAGTGTGCGGTAGTCAACAAACAAGTCAGTTTCACCATTTTCTCGTCGATCCCGCAATTCCTTTCTCAAGTCACAAGCCTTCTTTGCTTGCCACGCATTAGCTCTTATCATTTCGTAAACTTATTCTATGCAGACTTTAAGCATGCTAATGGTCACATTTTGCAGCCGCTTTGAAATCAGAGTCACCAAGCACTTCAAAGACAGAAACAACGGAGCCGACTACTACGAAAACAAGCCCAGTTAGCCACCAGTCAGGCACCAGCACCTCCGCCCTTAGCAGTAACAAGTCAACTATGAACAATGTATCGAATGAAGTCAGTGAATATGCATCAACTCTCTCAAATCCAAACCAGTCAACCCACAAACAAACAACAACCAACATTTCCTCAGCAGAGGCTGCTGATAATGAAACCACTGAATCTGTGTCACAGGAACCGAAAGCACTCACTCATCCAACATTCATTACTTCATCAGAACCTCATGACACAGCTGAAAACACAACAAATCCTACCCTAAATGACACATCAAGTGTCTCTTATACAAATAGAGATAAGTCAACAAAGCCTTACCAGTCAACAAGAAATAGTTCAGAAACAAGCAGTATAGCAGAAAATAAGACAACTGAGTCTACAACAGAAAACGCAACTACAAACAAACCATCGAATACTACATCACAGACAACAGATACTGAAGTTACTGAACGAAATAAAAGTGTGTCAAGTTCAACAGAACCAACAGTCACTGACCATAATGCAACCAGTCTGTCCACCACTGCATCACGAACAGCCAGAACTGCAGCCACTCAACGAAATACAAGTGTGCCAGGTTCAACAGAACCACCAGTCCCTAGTCACGGCAAAACCAGCATGTCTTCCACAGCTTCTCGTGCAGTGCCAACTGCAGCCACTCAACGAAATACAAGTGTGCCAGGTTCAACAGAACCACCAGTCCCTAGTCACGGCAAAACCAGCATGTCTTCCACAGCTTCTCGTGCAGTGCCAACTGCAGCCACTCAGCGAAATACAAGTGTGTCAAGTTCAACCGAACCAACAACCACTAACCACAACACAACCAGCCTGTCCACCGCTGCATCACGAACAGCCAGAACTGCAGCCACTCAACGAAATACAAGTGTCCCAGGTTCAACAGAACCGCCAGTCTCTAGTCACGGCAAAACCAGCATGTCTTCCACCGCTTCTCGTGCAGTGCCAACTGCAGCCACTCAGCGAAATACAAGTATGTCAAGTTCAACAGAATCAACAGTCACTGACCATAATGCAACCAGTCTGTCCACCCCTGCATCACGAACAGCCGGAACTGCAGCCACTCAACGAAATACAAGTGTCTCAGGTTCAACAGAACCAACAGTCCCTAGTCACGGCAAAACCAGCATGTCTTCCACCGCTTCTCGTGCAGTGCCAACTGCAGCCACCCAACGAAATAGCAGTGTCTCAAGTTCAACAGAACCAACAATAACTAACCACAATACAACCAGCCCGTCAACTGCTGTGTCACGAACAGCCATGCCCACGACTGCAACCACAAAACCAAAAACAAGTGTCTCAAGTTCAACAGAACCAGCCATCACTGGTCATGGATTCATTGTAAATATTGATAATGTGATCAAGTACATGCCAATCCCTCATGTAACCTATGGACCACCAAGAATCAATTTCACATTGCCGCCTGCACCATCGCCTCCCCCACAAGCGCATATTAACGCCACTGGGTTAGGCGCCTTGGGAGGCTTGGTGGCAGGTTTGGCAGGCGCTGCAGCAATTGCTGCCGCAGCTGCAGCCCTTGGAGGACTGTTGGGAAGTATATCCTTGGGTCCATTGGGAGGCGCAATTGGGGCAGCATTAGGAGCTTTGCTCGGAATTCTTGGTGGCATCTTGGCTGCTTCATTAGGTGGTTTTTTTGGTGGCGGTGGTGGTGGTGGTGGAGGAGATGCGTTTGATCCTCCAGATCAAGACAGACCAAAAAATAGGAACCGCAAGAGGAAAACCGGACGCCCATCAAAAACAACACCAAAAGCAACAAAGAGAACCACAAACACTAGAACTAGCAAAAGACAAACAAACACAACTATCACTTCCAAGAGAACTACAAACACAGGAACTAGCAAAAGACAAACAGACACAACTATCAGTTCCACCAAGTCAACAAGGGAAACAACAGAATCAACAAAACTCACCAGTTCAGATACAACAGAAATTCGCAATCTTACAACTAGTCCACAAAATGTAACAACGGAAGCACTAAACACCACCCAAGCAAGCAACGTGACAACAGAACTAATGGAATGGTTAACGAGAACTGAACCACAACAAAGGACAATAGAATGGCTTACAAGAACAACTACCACTCCTCGCAAGATGCAATGGCTTAACAGAACTACCACAACGCCACAACAGATACAATGGCTTAACAGAACTACCACAACGCCACAACAGATACAATGGCTCAACAGAACTACCACAACGCCACAACAGATACAATGGCTTAACAGAACAACCACCAGACCAAGGACTATGGAATGGCTTAATAGGTCAACCACAACGCCACATAAAATACAGTGGCTTACCAGGAAGACTACAACACCACATTCCATTAAATGGCTAAACAGAACCACAACCAAACAAAGCACCATTAAATGGTTGAGCAGATTAACCACAACTATACACCACAGACACACTACAACTAGACCTCCCAGACGCACCACAACAAGACACCACAGACGCACTACAACAAGACACCACAGACGCACCACAACTAGACACCACAGACGCACCACAACAAGACACCACAGACACAGAACAACAAAACACCATCATCCACACCTTATGCCTAACCATGTTGGTCAAAACAGTGTTGCTGGCTAGCGAAAAATAACAAGAATGATGTTTTCGAAATGTACAAGTTCATACTGATTTAAAAACTGTTAATAAATGTAATGAACCGATTTATGATGGAAAATGAAAGTTGATTGAGGCAGATTCCGTAATCTTGTTGAATGTAGGTTATATGTACGTACATTGTATTTGTATCTGGTGAAAAGTTTATTCAGAAAGGCAACATTCTATGGACAACTCTCAAAAATTGAAGGTAACAAAAGCATGGTTGGCAAATGTCTTGAGTGAGACAGCAATGCATGCAGGAAGGTGTTGGGGAAAGCTACCCATCAACTAGACTGTCAACAGTGTTACCTATCGTAGTCAGTTTCTTCTCTCAATTTTTTGTTTTACTTTTTTCTTCTTATGATACTGATACTCTTTCACAGAATGTTTAAATGGTCTGTCGTGGTCGGAAGTAAGCATTCTAGGCGACTGTCGGTAGCTAACCTTCCGCAAACGTTCTCTGTTCCATCGTTTCCTAGTAAGCAATTCACCAAAGGCCCCAAACAAATAAACAACGGCTTGATAGACCGTTATCACAGATATTCCAGCCCATAGGCCCAGAGCTCCTCCCAGGTTCGACAATAGTAGATCATAGGAATACCTTTGTTGCTTAACTACCATGTAAATTTTTGTTGTCTCAAAGAACGCGTTGACCAGAGAAAAACTCCTTTCTTTCATGGGCAGCCATGTCTGATACTTGCTAAGTTGTACTGAAACGATTTTACGTAGGTTTAGGTACAAAAGTAAGGTATGGTAGGAAAGACGATACCCAGATAGGCTTGGCTGGAAGCATTTTCTATGTGGCCCAACAAGCTAAAGTACGGGCCAATGATCTTCTCGTTAGGAAACTGGACAGCTGAAGAACGCAACACTATTTTCTCCTTCTCACAAGGTTGCCCATTTTCTTCGCACCGTTCTATGCACGTTTCCCACTCGCTGAAGAAAGTGAGAAAAAATAGAAAACAATACAGTAACCGCAACTAAACCACCTGTCATAGGAGTCTCTTATCTTTGGGCGGCAAGTATGAACTTCAAACGGATCGCAGAGTCTGTACTCAGGTTTCACAGCCACTAGCAAGTTGCAATGACAGTAACGTCGAATCCTTTGAGCGTCACAATCAGCCAGACACGACTCAAACCAATAGTCACCTACAGTTTAAAAATGTTTACAATTTTTGTTACACTAGCTTGTACCTTGCAGCATTTGCAGCTTGCCATGTTCGATGCAATCAACCGCTGGGATGAAGAAAGGATGAATGTAAGGTATGGTGTAGGCAGGCACGGTTATATTCTGTCGCTCTGCACGCATTGCAATATAGACGTGGGAATTGGGACTAACAGCAACAGGAGCCGTGTAGCCACTGTAAAATGGGTCGTAAGTTATGAACAGGAGAAAACCGTTGTTCGGGTTGTCCAAACTCATCATCGGAAGGTAGTCCGAAGAGTCGGCGTTCAGATACAGTTCCAGACCAGATGCAGCTCCTCAACAATGTACTGTACTGTATTGTTTTGTATGACTTCATTATTGTTCTTAAAACGACACATTCTACCTCCCGACCGCTATTGCTGTATAAAATCCTACTTATTTAGTGAGACAGACAGAGTAACTGATTTTCGCATTACACCTGGAATGTACGATCAATTGTTTCGGTATGTTTGCCGCTTTTTGGAAAATGGGTGGATCGCGGTTTGATTTATTATGTATCTATAAAACATCTTTGGTTGTCTAGGACGTCAGGAAGCGTAAGGGCAAGCCAGTGCAAAGTCTGAATTTGTGCTGCAGTTTTTTCCGCGGCTTAGGAAAAAACTGAAAAAAACAGGGCTTAGTTCTTCGGGAAAATATCCTATCCTCATTTACACCTTTCTGCGCCTTTTTCGAAGTAACCAGGCTTAAAGTGTCAGTTCGGATAACAAAGCAGCGTCCCCGACCGGAAATGTAGATAGACTTGGTGTATTTGCAACAGTCAAATGGCTGCGTAGCAAAGATGCAGCTGGCGAAAGTCTCAGCGCAGTCGGGACTCAATGCCTCCAGCCAATCAGCCAGAGTCCAGTTGCTCCGCCCCTCTGCCGCCTGTAAAGGTTGTGTCTCCAGAGCAAAAGTGGAAAACAGTATGAAACAGACTACCTCGAGATAAGCGGTCTCCATCTTCTCTAATAA
>JASANB010006202.1:0-25707 GCA_030248155.1 Sabatieria punctata
CGCGATATAGGTAAAACGTAATAGTAGAAGGAAGTTAAGCACACCTATCGATTCGCATAGCATGTTTATATATGACCCTAAAAGTACCTAAAAAACGCCTAAAATCATTGTTTTGTCTTTTCGCCAGCCCCACGAGAGCATTTTT
This sequence comes from Sabatieria punctata, assembly GCA_030248155.1. Lineage (NCBI taxonomy): Eukaryota > Metazoa > Nematoda > Chromadorea > Araeolaimida > Comesomatidae > Sabatieria > Sabatieria punctata. The sequence continues at coordinate 146 of JASANB010006202.1, forward strand.
TCAATTCATCGGTACTCCTAAACGAATCAACGAATTTCCCTCAAATCTTCCCCAAAAGATAGAAAAACTTCAATCTACAATGTCTCCAAATATTAGAGCAATCGGTCCACAAATACAAAAGTTATGCTAAAAAGTATGGCCAAAAAATACCGTTTTTTGCATTTTCTTCAATTTTGTCCAAAATCCGACATAAATAGATTTCTAGATTTCTGATCGCAGCTCGCTGTGTACCGTTGGAAAGAGCAGCCTTTTCTCATTCATAATATGCAATCCCTACCTTTGTACGTTTACTTTTACTACAGTTATGAGCTAAATACGGCAAAAACTCCAAAAAAAATTTTTTTAGAATTTTCGCCCAAAAGTATTAAAATCTTGTTTATATTGTGTCCTTACATCCTAACACAAATTTTGAGCCAAATCCCAAAAGTTCTTGCACAGATTATCATGTCCTGAACACAGAGTCTCATAACCAAGAAAAACCGAAACTCTTTACTATTTTTCAATATTTCATAACTTTTGATCCCGGTGTCGAAAAAACGTGTACGACCCTTTGTTTCAAACTACAATCATTCCTTAACAAAACCTAAAAGTCCCAGACCTCCAGACCTTCCCCAGATCGCGGAACCCTCTTCCCCGCTTCAAAAATCAAAAAGTAAAAAAATTTTGAAAAAAGTGTCCAAAATTTGACCATTTTTAGTGCTTCAATCGGCCATAACTTTTGATCCCGGGTTAGTACCCAATTCTACCACACGTACTCACAAACTATACACTTTTCTTAACAAAACGCAACAGCTCCGATCCTTGGGAACCTTTCCACATTTAGTGCGTTTTGATGGCAATTTTCAGAAATTAAAAAAATTTTTAACTCAAAAGCGAAAAACAATATCCAAAAACCGACTGCACCAATAGAAAATTCAGAATTTTTGCAAACTATTGATGTATAGCATGTTAATATATTACCGTGAAAAGTACCTTAAAAACGCCGAAAACCACCATTTTGTTTTTTCGCCAGCCCACCCCCCCCCCTCGAGAGCATTTTTTCAAATGATCACTGCTCCAGAACGAATCAACCAATTTCGCTCAAATCTTCATCAAAAGATAGAAAAAACTTCAAATTACAATCCCTGCAAATATTAGAGCAAACGGTTCACAAACACAAATGTTACGCTAAAAAGTATGCCCCAAAAACACCCTTTTTTGGCACTTTTTTTCAAATTTGGTCAAACTCCGATATATATAAGGGAACCGCATTTGCTCCCTCCCCGAATGCTACGAAAACAATTTTTAGTATGGACCGCGGTAACAATAACTACACCGGGAAAGCGCAAACGCGCTTCCCTTAATAATGGGTAGAGTGACTAGAAGCAGTGAACAGCATTCTGAGGGTCTTAGCAGCGTTGTAATAGTGTATTTCCAACAACTGAACCGAAAATATACATTGTTCCGTACTTTGGAAACCCGCAACCGCCGAGTTTCCAAAAGTTTCGATTTTAGCAATACAGGGGGCCTTGCCCGTCAGTGCCCAACACAGAAAAAACGCGGCGCCGGTTAGTTTTAAAGCACGGTGACTGCAATTGTTAGGCTCTTCCCCATTTGAAGAACACAGAGTCACTTTCCTTAGATGACTTGTGTCGTGCTGTGTCGTACGGTCCGCGCTGCTTGACTTTTTCGGTCGCTGGCTTTCCTTGATCTCGACTTGCGTACAGGTCATACAATGTACTTGCGCTTCCGTACAATACGCAGGAGTGGTGTGGGCTCCTTTTTGCTGCCGTTTCTTACTAGTGCGGTCAGCCATCAAGCGAGCTACCATTGGTAAACTTGGGGGCACTTAAAGATGTCTGGAAGATTCTGATCCGGGGGGTCGTCCGTCGGGTGGGGGAACACCCCTGTTAGATCTTGGATTGTATCAACTAGAGTGCGAACAATACGTGAAAAACCCAATACCCAATCGCAATACCTGAGACCCCCAATACCCAATACAAAATACACAATACTTGCGTAGCTGAGCCAAAAATTTGCTTTTCAATGAACAAGTACATTCCAGTGGTGTACACAGGATTTCTTTCACATGGATTAAAATTTCGAAGAGGCCTCGTTGGGCAATTGTCCAACTAGGGCGAGAAATTTTGAAAAATTACCCTTTAAGCAAGCATTTAGAAGCCGTTCTGGAGGGCAAAATAAGCAGAAATTAACAGTTTTAGTCCATACATGATCAACTGTATTACAATGTTTCTTATTTTCGGCGGATTTTTCATCGTACTCCACCGGAAAGGGGTGTACCAGACCCGCCCGCACCCCCTGGGTACAGCACTAATACATTGTATATTCTATATCACTAAAAATGACAAATACCAATTGAACCACAAGCGTTCATCTTAGATAAGAACAGAGAAATTGCACTAATTACTAAAGTCCATGCAAAAATGATTGGCGGTGGCGGAAAAAAGCGATTTTCTCAAAAACTTTCTTCAAGACCCCAAACTTTTTTTATATCAATCGATAGCAAATTACAAGTGCTACAATATGCGAACGTCAAATCAAAGGTTCCACGCAGTTTTGTAAGTGTTTTTCGGGAAAAACGAATTTTCGGCAAAATCAAGTTTTTATAGAAGAGTCAAATCGACAAGCGGACTCCAGATTATTATTCTACGTGCAATTGCGAGTTCGCTGATATATACATGTTTGGGGATTTTCAAATTAGTTTTCGGGAAAAACGCGTTTTTCGGAAGGGTGTGCGAGTCAAAAATAGTCTGCGATCCGTTTTACTATGGAAAATTGCCCAACATTTTTCAAATTTGACCCAAACGGTATAAACGGCCTGAAAACCGGCTCATATTCACGAGTCAAACTTAATTTTGGTCCATAGAATCCATTTTTGCAGTCCGTATGGCGCTATGTAGTCGCGTTTTCCAGTTATTTTCATTTTAATTGTTTTTTTTGCAAAATTTTGTCTGACTGGAGCTGCTGCTGTGAGTCTCTTCAGATGTTGCTCAAAATGCAACTCCTGGGGTAATTTTAGATGGTGAATTCATTTCTGTCACCTAGAACACCGTCAGGTTACTGCAAACCTAACTTTCGAGCACCCCCTATTTGGTATGATATTTTAGCAATCTGTCTTTGACATCTTTGCTTGTTAAAAGAACACTGATTAATGCTCACGCCATCAAGTGACTCCAGCCTCATGTCTAACGTTATAGAGAAGCAAGTTCTTGCCCAAGGTATATCCTAATCTGCGCAAGTTTCGCTCTGAATACTAATTTGCGCAACAGCTAAAATCAGCTTCCTTCATAACTGGGATGATAAGATAAGCACATAAATCGACTCTAGAGTCTTCAATTACTCTAATAATACTTTGGTTACTGTTCTAGCTGAAAAGGTTGCAGTGTTATGACCAATCAAAGTTGACTGAAATTGCCAAAAATGGCCGATTTGACCATCAACTTTGACCGGCCATAACACTGCAACCTTTTTAGCTAGAACAGTAACCAAAGTATTATTAGAGTCATTGAAGACTCTAGAGTCGATTTATGTGCTTATCCTATCATCCCAGTTATGAAGGAAGCTGATTTTAGCTGTTGCGCAAATTAGTATTCAGAGCGAAACTTGCGCAGATTAGGATATACCTTGGGCAAGAACTTGCTTCTCTATAACGTTAGACATGAGGCTGGATTCACTTGATGGCGTAAGCATTAATGAGTGTTCTTTTAACAAGCAAAGATGTCAAAGACAGATTGCTAAAATATCATACCAAATAGGGGGTGCTCGAAAGTTAGGTTTGCAGTAACCTGACGGTGTTCTAGGTGACAGAAATGAATTCACCATCTAAAATTACCCCAGGAGTTACATTTTGAGCAACATCTGAAGAGACTCACAGTAGCTGCTCCAGTCAGACAAAATTTTGCAAAAAAACAATTAAAATGAAAATAACTGGAAAACGCGACCACATAGCGCCAAACGGACTGCAAAAATGGATTCTATGGACCAAAATTAAGTTTGACTCGTGAATATGAGCCGGTTTTCAGGCCGTTTATACCGTTTGGGTCAAATTTGAAAAATGTTGGGCAATTTTCCATAGTAAAACGGATCGCAGACAATTTTTTGACTCGCACACCCTTCCGAAAAACGCGTTTTCCCCGAAAACTAATTTGAAAATCCCCAAACATGTATATATCAGCGAACTCACAATTGCACGTAGAATAAGAATCTGGAGTCCGCTTGTCGATTTGACTCTTCTATAAAAACTTGATTTTGCGGAAAATTCGTTTTTCCCGAAAAACACATACAAAACTGCGTGGAACCTTTGATTTGACGTTCGCATCTTGTAGCACTTGTAATTTGCTATCGATTGATATAAAAAAAGTTTGGGGTCTTGAAGAAAGTTTTTGAGAAAATCGCTTTTTTCCGCCACCGCCAATCATTTTTGCATGGACTTTAGTGTCCAACTTAGAAAAGCGGACAATATAAGACATTCGTAATCTTTAGTTTATTAACGCAATAACGGCTTTCTATACCTAATCATCGGTCAATATTTTCGATTTTTTCAGGTCAGTTTTTCAGTTCAACAAGTATTTTTATCGATTTTTATAGGTACCGAAGAGGGAAACACGTGGTCTCGGCACCAAATGAAGAGGGAAACACGTTTACCAGTGAAATAGACACAACAATGAACAAAGGAATGCAAAGGCTAAATATAAATATCTTTCAGTACTAATTAGTATTGGGTATTGGGGCATAAAAACCAAATGCAGTACACAACCGAACAACATAGATTTCTCTTTTGATAACTTAGCCCGTTTGACTCAGTTGATGTGTACGGTACATATTCTTGATTCTGTTGTTGAAAGTTAGTCTGCCTGCACCTCGCTATCCAAAATGACACATAATAAAAAACTTTCAACCAAACTACACAACACAATTTACACTGTTTCAGATTGTACACTGTTAAGAACGTTTAACGATAATTTAGACTGCTAACACATTCCAAACACTACATTTGCAACGCACCGTAGTTTTAGTCGCAAAATACTTCAGTTGCATTTTTGTTGCATTTTTGTTGGGCACTGACCCCGCGCGAAATCGCCTCCCCAAGAAGCTGGAAAGTTGGAAAATGGAAAATCTAAAAAATGGAAAATGCTTCCCCACAATTTGGAAATTAGGAAAACATGCACAAGAGCAGCCATCACCAAAAAATTTGCATATCCGTAACGCCGGCAAATCGGAAACGTTCTCCGAACGTGAATCCTCCTTCCGTTGCACCATCTATAAAGAATGGTTGGAAGTCGAGTCTGGATGTGCTTAATGCAATTGAAAACTATCGAAATCATAACCTGCGATCGTTGCAATCGCTGCACTATGAAGTTAATCGAATTACGGGTGTGCGGCCAGCTATTTCAACCCTTTACGTCGCGTTCGTGGACGTAGTGAAAACAACCGAGCAGGGAGTCCGATTGCGAAAGGGGACCCGAGGCAGATTCTGGAAACCAAGGAAAGCAATGATGTTAGTTCTTACTCTTGTGAACCAGTGGCGTATCCAGGGGGTGTAGGGTGTGTACACCCCCTTTGCGGTGGAGGTAGGAAGAAAAAGTCTGTCAAAAATATAAAAAACTAATGAATTATGTACTAAAACTGTCTATTTTGTGCTCAGAATGCCTTCTAAATGCGTTTTTGAAGGCCAAATATTCAAAATTTTCTCGCCCTGGTCGGGCAGAAGCCCAACCAGGCCATTATGAACTACTAAAACTTGTAATTTCTGTTAATTTTAAGCTTGGAATGCGTTTTAAGCGCGTTTTTGAAGGCTAATTTTGCTCAATTTTCTTACCCTGGTTGGGCAGCGGCCCAACCAGGCACTTTCAAAATTTTACACCCCCCCTTTCCAAAATCCTGGATACGCCACTGTTGTGAACTGTTCGTTTCCAACAACAAAAATTTGGGAATTTCTTTTAGGCTGTTAGTGGATTGGATTTTCTGTTGTGATACGGTACACGGTATGTGCAGTTGTGATACGGTATGTGCAGTTTTAGTCATTTGTGATACTCCGTTTTCAATTTTCTTGTTTCATTTTCGAATTTAGATTATGAATTGCTAAATATTTGATAACCGTGCATTTTTACACATACGTACATATTTAATGGAGCTTGCTTTTTTCTTAAAGTTAAAGTGTTTTCTCTTTTTGATCAACACTGTTACTACGTACTGACGTGCCTGCAGTTTAGAATTCGACTTCTGAGATCTATGCTCAAACATAAATAACCCGATTTACAGTTATAAACCCGACTCTGAATCTATGTTAGCTTAGATTTAGGTTTGTTGTCAGGCCACCGAAGGGCAGTGGTGACAAGTAGATAAATGGGTAGCATCGTGGGATGGGAAGGCAAAGGGAATCTGTGTGCAAGGCCAGCTTTAGATTGCCAGGGATGGACGTGCACAAAGTAACATTTTTTACATTTCGACTTATTGAATGAAACAATTTTGCGACAAGCAATCGTTTCCAGCATGAGCTGTTGCGCTAATTTACTTAATTTTGCCCTTAGTACTGCTTATTTCTCTTCTCTTATGGTGTAACGCGATTTTCCAACTTGCCTACTTTTGGGGAGGCGATTTGTGACATTGGAAAACCCGGAAAACTTGGTGTACCACTGTGTACCACAGCGTACCACACGTCCTCACCGTTTCCGTTTTTCTGGGGAGGCGATTTGTATACGCGCCACTGAGGTATTATTTAGGCGCTTATATATAAATCGCCTCCTCGGATAATCGTTGCGGTACGGAAAGGCGGTGTGATTGCACCACAATTGCGCGACCCCGAAAATCGATCAAATCAACAAACTGGTGCCTAATAGAAGAAGTAAAACGAACGGACAAGTAGCATACATGTAACAGGTCATCCGCCGATGGGGGGAGGGGGGGTTGGGGGGGTCTGAGCCAAAATTTTGGGGGAGGGGGGTGGGCACTAAAAAACGCTCAAAAATCGAGAAAGATCGCAATTTTTGGCCTAAAAATCGCCAAAAATCGCTAATTTGGGCTGAAATACAGCTAAAAAGTGCTGTTTTGCAGGCGATTTTGGCAATTTTTGTGTGTGAAAGTGTAAAAAATTGCAAAAATTTGCTCGAAAATTTACTTGCCAGAAAAATCGGAGGGGGGGGGTCGGTGAAATCGTCTCGGGGGGGGGGGCCCATCTGGGGGGGGCTGGCCTAAGTCGGGTGGGGGGCAGACCCCCCAGACCCCCCTGTTACATGTATGACAAATAGTATAGAGATGTATTTTCAACTGTGGCCTTGCAAAGCAATAATACAGTCAGCATCAGAACGAGATTTTCACCAAAACAGAGACCAGATACAGAAATTTGCCCACGCAACGAAGAGATCACACAAAAACGTATCGCAGTCAATCTTTTCTAAACTTGAGCTTATGAGCCTTATTAACAATACCCATCTTTCTAGAGCTATCAGACAACTTGTTAACTTGCACAGGAAATTACCTATTTTCGAAATCAAAATACGAGAAAACTTATGACCTCGACGGCATGACAAATCAGTGACTAAAATGTCATCAACCGGTTGTTCTTCTTCCAAAAGCAACTGCACAGCTTCAACGAAAGTGGCTTTAAGTGTTGTGGCACTGCAATAATAACGAATAGAGAGTCTGCTCAGCCGTCATACAGGAATAGTCCAGCCAACCTTTTCAGCAAATTCCGAAGACAACAACAGAGGAAGGAATCTCCGAAGGAATCCACCTCTTGACTGTTGTCATCGTTCTACGACTCAGGCCAACCCACCACCACAAATGGTTCTTCTTCGCTTGCTTCTCCAGCGCTCTGTAGCCACTTCGGTAGCTGCTCGGGTGGCGGCCTCCGGGACAGCAGTCACTGCAGCTGCCGTCACTCGCGTCAGCAGAGAATTCTGGCTAAATAAAACCCATATCAGGTAAACGTTTTCAGACAATTATAAGATATTTCCAAATTTTGAAGATTTACTGAGTTTACTGAATTACTCAGCACTTACTGGGTTGTTTTTCAAAAACTCAACTGAATTTCAAAACATTTGAGTTTACTTTCTGAATATACTACTGAGTTTTAGCAATTTGAGCTACAAGTAGGCTAGGCATAGGCACAACAGAACACTGCTTCTGTGGATACAGTAGTAGGACCGGCTTGCTCTGTTCCGAAGCTTGCGTATAAATATGATAAAACTTGTTAGGTGCGCTCTTCATGAATTGGTCCCACTCGCCGGAAAGCTGGATCCGCAACTGGTTAAAATTTGTAAATCTAGGTCGGTGCCAAAATTGGTCGTACAGTAAATTCGGTTATTTGATCTCTGGCTAAGTTGTTCCTCGGTTGTCTGTTGCTTGCTTACGATACGGTACGGTTGTGACAAGAGTTCTGAAAAGATGAGCAGTCAGCTTTATTCAAATCAGCGTGCGATAGTGGCTGCTCGCAGATTTGATATTTCTAATCTGCTCGCCAGCAACATAGTAGTAGCTTGAACGCTTGTACGTAGGTCGCGGCCAGCAGCAGTACGCAAAAACATGGCAAAGTTCAATCGGTGTAAGCTGACTCAAATTCAAACAGTCAGTTGGATGCCCCTTCCGTTCTACCATACACAGGTTCGACGGGCAAGCTCAGCTTGCACGGATGGGCGGAGCCGCCAGAGGGCGCTGCCGGCGCAGGTGGGCGTGGTCATTGTGCGGCGCGGCCAGTCGTCGCGCAAGATTAACGGCCGTGCGGCGCCTTTGTCGGCACTTTTGATGCTGGGCTGGGATGGGTTTAAATCATTTTACGACTGTTTCCCCTACTCTCTATAGGTGCCTGGAGGCCGGCACTTAATGCGTTCGCCTTGTATTTTATGGGGCCATTGAATCGCTGCTTGCTGCACGACCGACGGCGAATGACTTCTTCTCCTTGTTGTATACATTACGAGAAAGCCGCTCCACTGCTCCGATGCTGCTATGATCCCGGCTGTTACCATTGCTTAGCCGCCCGTCCATGCCACTGTTCTTGGCTCGGCACAGCCTCTATTGGCTGCTCATCACCGCCGTCGCCGCTGCCCAGACTCCCAGTTCGGCCACGCTCACGCTGCAGTTGCAGGCGACCGGGCTGTCGGCGGCCAGCTCGCACGTGCTCATCGGCAACTTCTCACGGCTCGGTCTCTCTTATCAGTTGCAAGCCGATGTGATTCAGGCGAGTCTTTTGTTTCATTCTTGTCTCGCCAGCAAAAGTAGAGGCGGCGCGATGGATTGAGTGTGGCCGCCGGCCGGCTTCTATAAAGCCCATTTTTCACCGGCCAAATTGTTGCCGGCAAACTGATTCATGAATCAAGCCAGACACGCACGGATTAGCACACAAACGCCCGCACTCTATAAAGCCAGCACCTTGCATTTGCTGATCTCTCGTCCGCCGGCCGACGCTAATTCAATCACACCTTTTTCTTTTCCTTTCGAACCAGTTATTTTTTGCTGATGCATAGTGATGACTGTTTTTGTCGCAGTACAGTACAGACATGGCCCAAGGGGTCTGACGGGGATTGGCCCCCTTCCGGTTAGGACTTTACCCATCATGATTTTTGGCAGAGATTCTATAGAAGTACAATTGTAAAAGTATGCTTAAATTGGACGCAAAACAGTTTCAACGAAAAATATACGAAACAAACCGTTTAGGTTGCTACGGACTTGTTGGCCTACCGTCCCTTCAACCCTTTCAGACGCAGAGTTGGAAAGACAACCGAAGTAGCATGCCGGCTAGTGCAGTGATGGTGTGCAATCAGTAGAGTGCGTGTATGTGTTGGGGTATGCAGTGTCAGCTCGTAGTAGGTAGTGGCCGTCTTTAAGATATGCGGCTCTGACAAAAGACGAAACCGATTCTGTGCGAAGAGAATTCCGTTTTATGAAAGTGCTGAATTGTAATCGTTCGGCGACGTTGCTCTTTGATCGCGCCGCCAACTGCAGGTTGGCTGAGTTTTTTGTCCTCGGCCATCGACGGATTCTTTGTGCGCGGACTGCGGCCAAATTTGTGGTTGAATGAATAGACAGACGGCTCTGTGCGATTACGATTGTTTGCGTGCAAAGTTCGGTGTTTTGGTAGCAGTGTCGGTGTCTGGGGACGGAGTCTGTTTGGGCATGCGGGCGCATCATTAGCCGTACGTGTGTGCATAGGTAATGGGGATGAGGCAGCGCAGAGTAAACAGAAAGGCAACATGAGCGTCTTGCGCGATCGACCCGAGTCCAAAGATAAAGCGATGAATTTGAGTTCGGCGTTTGGCGGTCTGGTTCGTTCGGCGCCCAAATTCAATTTCCCTTCCACTGCGCTGGCCATTACGCCACGACGGTCTGTTTGCGAAATGGAATTTTTCACTTCACTCCCCACACACCACATACAAATTAGCAGAGCAAGGGACCGACCGAAAACGTGTCCTGTTTAGGTGCATCCGTTCCGGGCGTGTCAGAGACAAAGCAAAGGTCTGGATAAGACACTGGTCGGGCACGTGGCTGTGGTTTTCGTCGACGAACTGGAACCGTTCATAGCCGGCTGCGTGTCGCTGGACAACCAGGTAGGCAGGCAGTGGATAAAGTTTTAGCGCGCGTTCACCTGTTTAACGGCAGATGGCGCTTGGGGCGGCGGTTGTGAACCGGCGCCTGCCTAATGGCGGCAATCAATATTAGCCGGGAATTAGGGTAATAAAGAGAAGAAATATGGCGGCATTTAGCCGAAAACAGTGAACGTTTACGAGCGGCGCGCAGTGGGCCGTAGTTGCGCGGCCGCTTAACTGCACTGACATGGGCCCAAATTTATGTTTGTGCGGCTCGGACACACTCATTAATATTGTCTTTGTGCCGCGGCGCCCGCCCTCCTCCGCTGCCAAAGGCCCCAACCTAAATGGTAATCCTTTTGAAGCGCATTAAATTTATTGTCGCTGATAAAGATGAAACGACGCCGCTCCTGCTGAATTCAGCTGTAATTTGAGACCGTTTGATTGCTTTAATCGCTCACAAAATGACTGACACACGTCATTCCATCTCGCACACTACGTACACCCATTCACTCGCTGTGCCTTTTAGAATTTCCACTCTCATTCCAATGTACAGTTGACTTCACTTCATACACAAACGTGCGCAGCGCAAGTCTTTAAACACAATACGTAGTAGTAGTAGGACACTGGTAGCTGAAATGTAAGAATACGAATCTACGGAGGTACGCATCATGGTACAGTCATGCATCATGCTCAGATACACAACAAGTCATCCACAAAAAGCTGGATTTTTGAATTCAGGCAAAAGTCGCTCAAAAGGCCTGTTAGTTTGTGCCTAAGCACAGCTTGAAGTAACCAATTTTAACATTTTTTACCGGTAGTTGTGTAAATACGTACATTGCTTCCCAAAACATGGCGGGATCCGGGGATCCATTGCTGCTGGAAAGTAAATCCCCATCCATTTTGTTACATGTATGTATTTATTCATATTAAGACTGCTTCAGAAAGGTTCCAAACAGCTTTTGGTACGTAGCCCATAATAGTGAATTTTTGTTTTTGTCCCTCCTGACCCCGCTGAGACCCCCATGCAGACGTACTGTATGAAGCTGAGGCACTCTCAAAATAGAGACACAGCGAAAATTCAATTGAGTGGCCGGAACGACAGTGTCTCTTTTTTGAGAGGCAGTCCATGTCAAACCTTGCTTTGTACAGCTGATTTTTCAAAACTGGTCTGGACACTTGTAACTTTGAGGGATTGTAGAACACAGCTCATGAGGTCTCAACCTCAAAACGGTATAACTCCTTCTCTAGTGGACCGATTTTTATATAGTATGGCTTATTAAAGAGGTAATTGATCCCTCTATCAGGCAGCATGCACATACAATTCAATTCAACGTTCAACAACTTTTCTGCGTTTTCTCGACTGTAGCAGTCAATAACTCAAAACTGAGTAAGGTAGTCGAGCAATATTATGGCAGATTCGAAATCTACGCACAATTTTGCGTCTGATGGTTGTATTGTTGTTGCTGAAAGCTGAGACCTAAGCAGTCAAAAATTAGGTTGAATACGGCTGCTGAAGCCCTCATTTTTCCGTTATGAGCTGCCTGACAAAGAAAAGCTTTAATTCAGTAATGAGTAATCAATTTTTTTACTGAAAATACATTTTGTACATTGGGAGGCCCTAACTCAAAACTTTAGTGTGATATCCTTGAAAGAGAACGTTAGATTCGAAATCTACGTACAATTCTACGTCTGATGGTCATATTTTTGTTGCACGTTGAATTGAATTGCTTTGTGCATACTGCCTGATAGAGGTTCAAATTACCGCTTTAATAAGAATGCCACATCAAAATCGGTCCAATAGAGGAGTTGTTATACCGTTTTGAAGTTGGGACTTCATGTGCAAAAATGGTCAAAATCGTGTTTTTTTGAAGGGCCGTAATTTTGGTTGTATGGCAGATGGAAAAAATTGGATAGCAAATACGTCCACGCTTTGTGCTCTACAATCCCTCATAGTTACAGGTGTCTAGGCCAGTTTTGAACAGATCAGCTGTACAGACCAAGATTCGACTTTTTCATGGACTGCCTCTTGATATGTAGTTATGTACTTTTACCTTTGTTTGGAGGCAGCAACTGCCACTATAGACAGATTTGGATTTGCAGGCAAAGTTTGCACGCGAGAGTGGAGCTAGTGCGGTGGTAATCGGCCCGGTAACGGCGGCAACTGCGACGAGTGAGCCACCAGTAAGAAAGGAAACTGTTGTCCTAAAGAGCGCCGTCAAATCAGCTTACTCGTTGCAGCGTTCCACGTCGGCCTTAGTTGACATTCCTGTGATCACTTTAAACACATTCCACTCGCTCAAGCTCAAAAATCTGCTGAGGGACGCTTCGCACGCCGGATACATTGTACATGTGAAACTGGCTGCCAGCACTCTTATCCACACCCAAGAGCGAACGGCCTCTTCTGTAAGTTCATTAACACTACATGTGTGTTTACTATAAAACTGTGATGTTTTAGGGTTTCCGCCCCACTGTATTTGATTTTGGAATTTTTCTGGCACTTGTTATTCTGCTGGCTTTCGCTTCAATTGTAATATTTATAAAGGTAAGAGTGGTATTACATAAAGTATTTCTCGACATAAGCTGAGTGATACCATCCATCATTGTGCCAACACCGCTACGTTCACTGAACAGTATCGGTGCCATGTATCATACATGTACATGTAAGAGGGATGTCTGGGGGGGTCTGGCCCCACCCGGATGCTCCCCCCGAGACGATTTTTCCGACCCCCTATTTTTCTGGCAAGTAATTTTTCAGAAAATTTTTGCGATTTTTGCAATTTCAGACACAAAAATTTCCAAAATCGCCTGTAAAACAGCTCTTTTAGCTGTATTTCAGCCCAAATTAGCAATTTTCGACGATTTTTAGCCGAAAAACTGCGATTTTTTCGATTTTTGAGCGTTTTTTTGTGCTCAACCACCTCGTAAAATTTGGGTTCAGACCCCCAACCCCGCTCCCCTTCGGCGGATGACCTGTTACATGTATGCCATGTATAGTATAGTCCAAAACGTCCCCTCAGTTTTATTCCCTCCCTGAAGCGGTTCGTTCTGAGGCAGCTAAAAATCGATGGGATATTTAGCCTATGCCGTAGATACAAGAATGCCTGACTGCATAAGCAAAAGATGATAGTGTAGTATTTGTGATTTGAGGTGAAGTGGCGACCTCGCACCCACCGAGAGATCACGCTTCGCAGTCTGGCCAAGTCGGCGCTGGGTTCGATGGAGGTGCGCAAGTTCAAACGAGCCTCTCGCGCTCACAAATCGCTGTCTCATTTGCGTCGCAAGTCGCCGTTCAGCGATCGACACCTGTGTGCCAGCAAAGTGAGCGTGATCAGCTCGCACGAAATGTGTGCTATTTGTCTGGAGGACTACCGTGACGGTCAGGACCTCAGGGTTCTCTTCTGCGGACACGAGTTTCACCAGAAATGCGTCGACCCCTGGCTACTCTCCCAGCGCACCTGTCCTCTGTGTCTGTTCGATGTGGTCTACCAACAATATCCGGGCTGCGTTGAGTCGAAGGCAGTTTGTACAGATGAGACTCAGGTGGCTTCGCCCCTACTGCCGCCGCTGCAGCGACAGACTCCCGAAGAGACGGTGGCCAGTTTTCTGGACCAGTTCGTCACTGCCCCTCCACCGCCAACCGCCGCCATTGTCGACGTGCTGATGGAAGGCGCTCCTCAGATCCACGTGCCCCTACAGACTGTCTGTGCCTCTAAACTGGCCAACCGCCGGCGTCGCTCGCGCTCACGGCGCACCGCCAGACGGAAGGACTCGCCGAACTCGCCCGGCGGAGCGGCCCTCGTGCCCAAGCTGACTCTCTGCGAGCCTCTGACTGACGGCGGCTACTTGAGCGATATCTCTTCGCTCGACACCAACAGAGATGACTGCTGCAGGACGCGCAACGACGCCGCAGTGGTGGCTTGCTGTGTGCAGAGCGAACAGACCGTCAGGTACAGCTTCCCGGCCGACCGGTACAAGGAGTTCCGGGTGTTACTGCAAGAGAGACAAGAAGACCGCCTGTCGGACGAGGAGGACGGCAGCGGCACCAAAGCGATTACGGTGCAATCGGGCGGTCAGGGACACATGACCGTCACTGTGCCATTGTGCAATGCGTCCGTTCCCTCAGTCTGACTGATCTTCAAGCCAAAGATGTCTATTTTCTTCTGTTAATTCGTGTTTGATTGTTGTCTTTGCGTGCCATCTTCTCTGCGATCAGAAAAAGCTTATTTATCTGAGGCTGCTATGCACTTGTGCTGAGTATGGGTCTGCACCTGTCAGCTAAAGTGCTATTTCTTGCCCCACGTTCGAGTGTGATGCATTGTCGATAAATCTTGACCGCTATTAGTCGAGGGTTGTTCTGAGCAACCGCTAATTAACATGCCTCCCTTGTGCGTTCTGTTGGCGTGTGAGCGAACAAGAATCAAAATTAGAAGTGACACGTGCCAGCTCTCCGTCAATTAGGTGCTGGCCAATCTCCTCCTCCCTTCAACCGCTTGAACAGCATGGCTTCCGCTGACCAGCTGCTCTTCCTCTTCATCTCCATCGTTGCTTTCATGTTCATCCTCGGGGTTGCGGCTCTGCTGCTCAATGCCCTCTTCATCTTTTTGTTTCTCAAGTGTCGCCACATCAGACCCATGTACTGTATTCGACTGCTGGTCTGTCTGTCTACTAGCTACGTTGTAACAGGTACAGGTACTACTCTCTAACTGCACACGCACAACTGCATCAACATTTTTGTGTAAGGTGAAGGCTGCGAGAGACTGACAATCCATAACTCTTGTGTTTGCAGTCAAATTACTCCCTATAACAAAAGATTCGTCATTGAAAATCGTTAATGAGACGATCTTTTTTATCTAAACTTTTTGGCATCACCCAAAATTACATAGAGTTTTTCGTACAAAGTGAATTTGAATAGATTTCACTTTGATAAACTTCAACTTCAAACTTCACTCTTTTCATCACACGTAACAGAGGTCTGCCCCCACCCGACATATGCCAGCCCCTCAGAAACGATTTTTCCGACCCCCTTGAGTTTTCTGGCAAGTATGTAATTTGTTCAGCAATTCAGAAAAATTATTAAAATCACCTGTAAAATAGCACTTTAGTTGTATTTGAGCTATTTTGGCTATTTTGGCGATTTTTAGGCCGAAATTGCGATTTTTTAGCGTTTTTAGTGTCCAACCCTCTTCCCTGGAATTCGGGCTCAGACCACCCCGGCGCCAGCCCCTCAACCCCCTACCCATAGACGGCTGGCCTATTACATGAATGCTTTTGACGATTGATGATAAAAGTGTAAGTGAATATGAAGGAGGAATCTGTGGATTTTGTGGTGTGGAGGTGCGTTATCTGAGCAATTTGGTTTCTAGCGTTTGGCTACATTCTCAGTGCCGTCAAGCACGTTCGGGTGTGGCAGGCGCACAAGGAGCGGGCGGCGTTCCTGCCGATGCCGTGTTGCGCTGCAACAGAAACATTCATCGTGTACGGTACGATTGCGTCACAGATGCTGACAGCGGCGCTGGCCACCGACCGCGTGCTGGCTATGATCGATCCGATCAGTTACCAGTGCCGAAACCACCGTCGATTTGCGACCGCTTGTTTCTGTCTAACTCTGATCTACACGCTGGTAGTGGGAACGTTCATCTTCGATGCGTCTCAAGCCCAGAATCGTCCGTATCGTCTGGTCGGCTGCACCGCGTCGGGCTTCAGACTCTATTCGAACATATTCAGTTTGGCCTTGGGACTGATGATCGTCTGTCCGTACATGGCCGCTCTTGCATCGATGCATCAGAAACTGCGCGACACTCCGCTCAACGACGAGCAGTCTATCAGAGCGCTCAATACTCAACGCCGCGTTTCTCAAGTGACCAACAGTATCCTGCTGGCATACTCTCTGCTCTGGATGGCTCCCAACGCCGCAGAGCTGCTGGTGAACTGCGCGCAAGTAAATCTCGAACCTCTAATGCACTACATCCAGTTCTGTCCGTTGCTTCAAGCAATTATCGGGGTGCTTTGCGTAACTCAATACCCTCTGCTGCTGGACTTTCTACGCGCCATCTTCCATTGCATCTCTGTTGACAGTCCTGCGGAATCCTACGAAAAGGGCACGGCTGCAGACCCGTCTACCTACGATCAGTTGCCGGTGGTGGCGAGGGACGCTCGATCGCTTCCAGTCAGCAGTCCCACTCTGTACGCGCCGAAACCGGCCTTGAAAAAATCTCAAACGGCAGCTGAGACAGACCACCTGCACAACGAGAGGAGCGAAAAGTTGGTGCGTTTCTATCTGTCTGGTGGAGCATTTCGCTCCTCCTCCGTTTCTTTCAGTAGTTCTAGTTGTTACCATTCCGATGACTGACTAGCTGTTACGTATAAAAGCTTCAACTATGTACTTACGTAAGCAGTCAGTTTGTCGTATTCGTTTATTGCTAAACATTCCCGAAAATCAGCCAAATTTGGTTATGTGCTGTATTGCTCCAAGGTCAATTGTTGCTGGTAAAAAAATGGACGCCTACCTGACCATTTTTCAGTTGAAACCGTCAAGTTGCGCTCTGCTTGATTTCTGCCGTGTTTTCTACACAGAGGACATCTGTAAATGTACGTACGTACGTACATACACCACACCCCTCATTTTTTGGTAACGCCGCATTTTTTAGCTAATCGGAAAGCAAAGCTTAGAGCATAGGTTTCTTCAACACAATCCACTCAAACCACCCTACTCCAATTGGAGTACATTTGCGATAGAGAGGGTTTGTGAAATTCCACCCTCCGGCGCCTCATCTGTTTCGAATTTACAACTAATTCGCAAGGTGTGAAACAAGAAAGCCTAGAATATATATCGGTACTACAAATTACAGAAATAATTTTGAATTTTTTGACCGCCTGTTGACCTGCTTTCTCGTGCAGAGACAATTTAATGTTTGGATCAGTTTTAACAATAACAATAATTTGTATATCAATGCTTTAACTGCGCTTTACGAGTCCGTCTAACGAATGCTGGGCAGTAATTTTCAGTTGGAGTGATCAGGTTGGAGCAGGGTTTCTTGGCTCGAATGTTTTGAACTATCTGATAAATGATAAGGCCCAATAATATGACCAGTCCGAGAAATGCAGATCCGAACCCAAATGCTTCTGCACCGACGGGAAACTCTAAGCCGCGATAGACCAGCGGCTTGTAAGCGACCAAAGAAGTGACCAGTATGATTAACAAAAACAAAGGTGACACCAGCGCCCACATGATACGCCAATACCAGCCAGACGGACCCATCACTCTTCCAAATGCAGTTGTCGGTATTCCTAGCATCATTTGAATGTCCTTGACAAAGAGCTTGAGGCCGTACAAATAGCAGACGGTCACCACCTCCGCAACACCCAAATAAGTAAGAGCATAGGCGGTAGTGTACTGATCCAGCAGAATAAGCAAGCGGTCTCCGCGCTGAAACAAGAAATACTTACATCGGTATGAAGAAACCAGTGCTATGTTCACCTGCGAGCACATTATAAGGCCCATACAGAAACAGGTAACAGAAAAGACCAACAAAACTACGCGTCTGTAAGGTCGCAATGCAGGCCAGGCGTCAACCACACCCATGACGATAGAATTGACCGTTGACATCATAGAACTGACTCCCAGCAGAATAATCATCAGAAAAAATAACAAAGACCAGAACTGGGCAAATGGAAATTTCCCGATGGCCTCAGGATATGTGATAAACATCAATGTCGGTCCAGACGAAACCACTGCCTTTATGGGTCGCCGCAGCACATGCGATATATAACCGAGAACGGTAAAGACAGCGAAACCAGAAAATACGCCGCCAAAAACACTGATGGCTGGTACCATGAGTGAAGTCCTAAATACAAGTAGCCTATGTACCTACCGTACCCACTGTCATCATACAAGGCCATTATCAGCTTTCCTCAAGCCAGTAATTACGTAGAGAATGCAAAAAACCTAAGTAGATGCTGTACGCTACGTTTCACTGTTCAATTTTGAAAATCGCGCTTGTGTGATAGTCCAGTATTCCTTGTCTCTGCGCCTCTCACACTGGGGCGCAGACTCCCTATTAGGAATCTACTGCCCGCGCCTGCTGTACATTAACCGGATATAAATTCTTCCTTTTTAGCTCATACCAACTTGGCAAGGTTATGTTGAAGTGGTTTGTTGTAAAGTACCGTATTTGAACGTGTTTGTTTGCTGTCTATTCGGACGTATAAACTTTCTTCCTTTCTTTCAAAAGTACGTAGCCAAGAAGACCACAAAGTCTAGCTTGTCAAACGATATTTGCGAAACGTTACCACAAATTTGGCTTAGTAAAACAACCACAGGTCTTCAGCGAGGGGAACCTCTTTACTGTCCTCTACTAGGGATGGGCATGGTACGTCCGTGCTGCTCGGTTTAGAAAATACAAAAATACGGCCAAAAATGGTCCGAAAACGGTTTTAGAAACTTCAAGCACAAATTCGTATTAGTGTCCTTTTATTGATACTGATAGGAGGAAGCGATGTATTTATATGAAACATTGACGAGCGTTTTCATCTTAAAAACTGAATTCGTCGTTTTTTCTGTAGAAAGGAGACTTGATACAACCTTGTTTCAATCGGATTTGAAATCAGCGTGACTTGTTACCTATATAGCACCGCTTTTTTCCTTACCGCAATTTAGCGGGGTCCCCAGCCCACAAATTTAACATGCATTTTGCGAGAAAATCAACTTGGAGCTGGATGTTCAAGCAACTTTTTTTCGTGGATTCGGCTGGTATCAAAATAGGTAAAAATTAGTGTTGGTGGGTTGTGATGTGAATACAAAGATGTACCTGAAACAGTTGTCATGGAAAGAGCTGAAACTAGCTATCGAAGTGATAACACCGAAACTTGGTGCGAGGGAGAAGCAAACTTGATTGGCAGCCAAAAGCCACACTTTGTATTCCATGAGTTTTCGCAGACTTGGCTTCAAGTAGAACATAACTCCTTGGCCAGCGCCGGGTAGAAACGCACCACGAATGACAAAAATTACCAGAACGACATAAGGATAGAAGGTCGAGAAATAGATCACTTTGCCGATACTCCTGACACCACTGAATAGGGCGCAAAACAAGAGCACATGCGCCAATAATAAGCAGAGAGACAAATGCCACCGCACAGTTCCCAACCAGACTGTATGTTCGTCGTGACCGTAATCATAGAGATAGCGATCGAAATACTCCACAGCACTGCTTTCGTTGACTGACGCTAGAAAGACTTTGTAGGTTTCGGCTTCCGTCACCAGATGGCAAGAACCGTTCATGTAGAACGCATCATCGGCAGACACTTCCAATTCACCTGCACATTTTTCATTGTCATACGTTGAATGGCAGTTCACGGTGTTGTAATCGTGACGGCAGCTGATCCATGGAACCGGCTAAACCAAGTCTGTCGGTTCAAGCACCACTTTAGGAGTTTCAAAAGTACGTTGAGCGTGCCCCAGCACTAACCTACGGGCATATGTAGCTCGGAAAAAAATCCAAGTGGGTATGATTCTGCAGGGACGTGAAAACACTTGGGGTACGCTGATTTTCCCAAGAAGTCGCTAAATCTCGATGAAATCTTCTTAAAGTTCTTAAGAAAAAGATCGCAAAATTTGGAAGCGGAAGCCGATGGGGTATGGACGGGCATAGCTGATGAGTGGTATCGCCGGCGAAGTAGAGGTACGCGTAAGTACAGCCCCAGCTGTGTATATCCATGAGGCCCCTCCCACATACAAAACTCCTATGTTACGTATACTGTATGTTTTCTCTTGGTGGGACATGAGTGCCTAAGTCTGAAGAAAAGACCGTGTAGATACCGAACGCACTTGCTGAAAAGTACTGAAGAGGTAGAAGATGGCCCAAGCGATAACGACTTGAAAGTAACTGACAATTATAAAGTTTGCCACCGACATAGCCCAGCCAAGTCCTTGCATAACAGGTGACATGCAGGCGAACAGAACAGTTGAGCAAAGCCCAGAGTACTGCCCGATCAACAACTCCAAGTAGAAAAAAGGAATGCCAATGATAAACACAGAAATTCCATATGGGATAAGAAAAGCTCCACCTCCTTCACTGAACAAGAGATACGGAAAGCGCCATACATTGCCAAGACCAAAGGCAAAGCCCAACAAAGACAACGTATATTCCACTCGATTACCCCACTTGCCCCGGCTGGCTGCCGATCCTTTACTGTCCAGAGAACTCTCAGTTGCGGTCCTCTCCGATTTATATTCTATTGCAGTCTCATCCTCCGATTTAATCTCAATTGCTGGTGGTTTCTGATCAACCGAAGCATTCATTAGTTGCGCTCACCACATTCCAACAAAATTAGTACATACCCACAACTGTATAAACAATGCTCACTGCTGCATGCAAATTTTGTTCTTGGACGTAAGTTTTGTTTTGTGCTAGCAGTCCGGTTGTGGCTTCAGCCGTGTGCTCGAGATGCTAATGCTTATGTTGTTGGTGCGACTGGCTGAGGTAGAAGCCAAAGACTGCTTCGTGGCCCATCATGGAGAAGACGTGCGTTCTGTGCACTGTCCCAACAACACGTGCTACATTTCGTGGACGGGCAGATATCCTGTGGAGATGGGCTGTGACCATGCTCAGCAGAGATGCAGAGGCAAACTCAACCAGTGCACAAAGAGTGGTCAAGCCGGTCTGTGCTGCTGTGACCAAAACCTCTGCAACAACAACAGTCTGCTTCCCAAGGTTCACCAATGCAGAGACCAAAACTTCACAGAGACCAAGTGCGATTCCAGTGCTGCGTGCTGTGCCAGCTGGTGGCAGAATAAAACCCTGTCAATGGCTGGCTGCTCAAAAGAAAAGCTCTGCAACCGCGTTGGAGCCAACCGGTGCCTGGACATCACCAAGAACTTGGAACACTACACGGTGTGCGCGTGCAACAACGCCGATAGGTGCAACGACCAATATTTCAAGCGAACTGTTTATCAGAGAATCTGCTACACCAAGTTTCACGATGGTTCTCCAGCTGGAACAAGAGTACAAAGATGTGCCGGCACTGTACAGACATGTCTGATGAGTTGGAGCGGACGAAAACAAGTGGTAAGAGGTTGCGATTACAAGGGTCAGTGCGCTCAACACGCGATTAATAACGGGCACTGCAGCATAACCAAAGAAGGCGGAATTTGCTGTTGTGAGGGTAATTTGTGCAACGACAACAGATTCGGTCCCAAAGTAAAGACTTGTATGACGACTCTCAGTGACAAACCGCTCAAGTGTGATGTGAAAACTGAACAGTACTGCGCAAACTGGTGGACGACTGGAGAAGCCAAGAGAAGCAGAATGCTGGCAGCTGGATGCGAGGCAATTGAGGTCTGTGGACTGGTCGGCGCTGGGGAATGCAATGAGGTTAAACGAGCAAGCAATGTCTACAGGGTGTGCTGCTGCAACAACAAAGACGAATGCAACGACCGGAACTTTGGCAAACCTCGGCAACCTGCTAATATTAGCTATTGTTTTAAAGAGACCGGCCAAACTAAGACTTGTGATGAAACCACCAAGTACTGTGTCAATCGGTTGGATCCATGGAACAAGGTCAGATGGGCTGGATGCGACCACCTTAGACAATGCGATCAGATGAGGATTGACAACGACCAGTGCAAAAAAGGCAAGAAATATATGGTCTGCTGCTGCAACGCACAGAATTTTTGCAACGACCAATTGCTCTACCCAACTGTGCGACAGTGCTATGACAAGGACCACCAGACTGCAATGACGTGCAAGAAAGAAGTTGTTGGAGGTGCTAGTGAATTCTGCGCCAATTGGTACCAGAGAGATTGGCCGTACCGCTTGCAGGGCGCCGGCTGCGCCTACGACGCTACCTTGTGCTTGGCAGCTGGGAGCGGTCACTGCACCACAGATCTGACACAGAACCGCATTGTCTGCTGCTGCAATGACAGAGAAAAGTGCAACGACAAAGCGCTCGTCCCACTGCATTGCGCCAGCTTATTATCAGGGTCGCAGTTGTGCAGCCACAGCTACTGTTTCAGCAAGGTGGATGCTTGGAACAACGTAATCGAGTCCGGCTGTGACGTCGAACACACTTGCCACACCAGCGGCGCCGGCTGTAGAAACAGCACGTCTGATCATCACATGTTCTGTTGCTGCACTGGAAGCAACTGTAACCACGTCAACTTTCTGCCCACGGTGGGGCGGTGTTTGAACAAGCACAAACGAACCACGCGCTGTGCCAATGACAGTCTCTTCTGCTACAGTCAGTTTGACAAGTACGGCAAATTGCAACACGCTGGCTGTGACGCAAACAAGTGCAAAGTTTCCGGCCAGTGCCAGACTGACCGGCTGACAGGCTCACGGCTGTGTTGCTGCCACGAGTCAGACGAGTGCAACCGGGCTCTCCTGACCTTGACGGTCAGTCAATGTTGGAATAAAGCCGATGAGATTGTGGGCTGCCACCAAAACACGTTATTTTGTCTGAACGTCTGGCGAGACCATGTCAGGGTTAATCCAACGGGCTGTGACGAAGGTGGAGTCTGCGAGAAAATAGGCAGCGGAGAGTGCAGCACACGGCACGACAGTCTTGTTTTCTGCTGCTGCAACAACGCAGAAAGATGCAACGACAAGCAGCTCAGTCCGGCAATAGTGGCCCCCTCAACGTCTACCACCTTATCGAGCACCACAGCCACTGGAAGTTGGAACACTACAAGTGAGACGACTACGACAGAAGATGGACCCTCTGTCAGATCTACCGCTTTCCTTTACATCATGCCACTCCTCAGCTGTTACTTTTAGAGCTGCTGGCTTATGCTATGGCTTAATATGCTTTTGTAATGCGATAAAACCGACTGTGTCAACTACTGTACTAACCACCTTCTGGTGGCATTGCCATTTACTCATTGATTAGTAACTCTTGTTAATAACGGATTCTTTGCTGCACCTATTTAAGTACAGCTGTGACTATATAATAATAATAAATATGAAATAGAGTTTATCCGACAGCCTATGTACAATGCATAACAACAAAATACAAAAAAGAACAGAACAAAGAACTATGGAACCAGATCAGAGGGAGGGAGGGCTGGGCCGTTTGTCCGCCTTCTACAGCCCTACTACCCTTCAAAAACTTACATCCAAATTTATTTTTGATGCGATTTTTAGAAACAGAAACTGTGCACCATACATGTAACAGGTCCCGACCGACCGGGCGGGGGGGAGCGGGAGGGTTTTTTCCGTTAGGTGGGGGGGTCGAGGGGGGTTGCGCCCATAGGGGGTCCAAAATTTCAAAATGCTGCAAAACGCCTGAAAATGCGGTTTTAGCACGTTTTCCTCAGTAAGGAGCTAAAAATCGCTAGTTTAAGCTGCCAAATAGCGTTTTAGAGCTAAAAACAAGCAAAAACGATAAAAAGGGCTTCCGATTTCTCTTAAACATCAGCAGTGGAAACGGCTAATTCGCTTTACAAACGCTTTTCAAGCGAAATTTAAGCTAAAAATTTGTTATTTCATGAGCCAGTTTGTTAGTACTGGATCTGCTACTATTATTTGCATTTTTGGTTCGTGGATCGGGGGTCCCTAAACTTCTCTCTGGGGGTGAGGGGGTTTGGCCTTTCTAGCTAGGGTGGGTAACCCGACAAACCCCCTAGTCAAGTAAGTCAAGTTTTACTGTCGATAAAACACCTACACCATGCATAGCACAGTAATCGGTAGGAGTCCAGAAAGAAACTAATCAAACAATGCAGGACAACAATACTTAACATTATGTATGAGTAGCGAAGGAGTAAGACAACAGCTGCAACAAGTGGGCAAACGGTTCACTACATAAAAAGGCAAAAATGCTGCTGTAACCAAGTTCGGCGGTACATATACATACATAGTACATGTATGCTGTGCGTACATTTACAGTTTCCATGGGGAAGCTACTCCAAATGATAATAAACACGATGTAGCAAAAAAGGTTTTACGAACATCTAAGTTGGTACGTTTTACAAACAACTTTAAATTGTGGCCACGAGTAGTCTTCGACAAACTAAAATAAAAAACCGTTCCCGGGGCAAGTTAACCAGTCTAATAATTGGAAAACTCCAGTAGGGTACAAAGCCCAGTAGTACATGATTAGTGTCATTTTTGCATCGTCAATTTTTCTCTTTCAAAGAAACTGTCATGTCGCACACTGACTGAACCATACATGCAACAGGAGGTCTACCCCCACCCGGCGTAGGCAAGACCCCTTAGGTCGGGGACCCGCTCCCCCAAAACGATTTTTCCAACCCCCCCGATATTTCCGGCAAATAATTTACTGACAATTTGCGATTTTTTACAATTTCGGACACTAAATTTTCTAAAATGGCCTGTAACAGCGCTTTTAGCCGTACTTGAGCCCAAATTAGCGATTTTTGACGATTTTTATCCGATAGCGATTTTTGAGCGTTTTTGCATACCCAACCCCTCCCTAGAATTTGAGCTCAGTACCCCAACCCCCCCTTCGGTGGATGACCTGTTACATGTATGTACTGAACGACTTGTGGGCAGGGAAAGGACGAAAGCAAAATTTGGATTTTTGATTACATAATTTATCCCGCGTTTTCTTGCAACAGGAACAGCTAAATCGTAAAAAATAGCAATTTTCGTGTCAGAAACTCAAAATACAGTAATCCAGTGACTGTAGTTAGGTCAGTTATAGATTGCCTGACGCCGGCACAGTTGGTATACATATGTAGTGGTTTAGGCCGCGAAGCCACTGTGCGCGACCTTGTGCGCCCATCCCACTCGGCGGGGCATTCTCGCCGCAAAGAGTTGGTCGTCGACACAAAGCCCACCCGGACCACCGAAACCTGGTTACAGCAAAGTAGGTCAATGGGGAAACTGGATTCAACCGAAAAAGAAACGCGCCACAGACACATAAACAGACTGGGCTCGCCATGACAGTTAATCAGCAACTGTTCAAGATTGACGTTTAGTAAAAAGACCTATTTATTTAGTTGAAGTGCTGGACCATTTCAATGCATTCGATGAACAATAAAATAATTTACCTCCACCCGCCACATCGGAGACCTGCCTGATCATG